>CACRXK020001167.1:0-58775 GCA_902702795.2 Paramuricea clavata | reverse complement strand
GATGAAACAGACTGTTGTGGTTATTTGAGGTAAAACGAAAAACTATATTACACTCTATCTATATGGTATTGAGCACTGTTTGTGTTTCGTAAACCAAAACCTTAAGCTATATATATATATATATATATATATATATATATATATATATATATATATATATATATATATATATATATATATATATATAGATATATGGTAATAATACATAACTAACTTACTGAAATTTATGGCATTGCATGGTGAGACATAGACATACATGATATACCATGGACATTGGACCAGAGGCGCCGGAATATCGATAATTGAGGGGCAGATATTCATATATTCGTGTTCTGCCCAATTAATTTCTTTTGAAATCGATTGTTTTTACAGTCTGTGAACACGAATATATAAATATCTGCCCCCGCAATTATCGATATTCCGGCGCCTCTGCATTGGACATAACTTAACAATATGTTTATATTGCAACAACGATACGGGGATACGCAGTCATTAAAATGACATAATTATTGGAGTAGTTTAAGAGGAGAATTGGTAACTATTATTTTGCAATGATACGGGGATACGCAGTCATTAAAATGACGTAATTATTCGAGTAGTTTAAAAGGAGAATGGGTAACTATTATTTTTCAATGATACGGGGATACGGTTATACGCAGTCATTAAAATGACGTAATTATTCGAGTAGTTTAAAAGGAGAATGGGTAACTATTATTTTTTAATGATACGGGGATACGCAGTCATTAAAATGATGTAATTATTCCGAGTAGTTTAAGAGGAGAATGGGTAACTATTATTTTTCAATGATACGGGGATACGCAGTCATTAAAATGACGTAATTATTCCGAGTAGTTTAAGAGGAGAATGGGTAACTATTATTTTTCAATGATACGGGGATACGCAGTCATTAAAATGGCGTAATTATTCCGAGTAGTTTAAGAGGAGAATGGGTAACTATTATTTTTCAATGATACGGGGATACGGGGATACGCAGTCATTAAAATGACGTAATTATTTGAGTAGTTTAAAAGGAGAATGGGTAACTATTATTTTTCAATGATACGGGGATACGGGGATACGCAGTCATTAAAATGACGTAATTATTTGAGTAGTTTAAAAGGAGAATGGGTAACTATTATTGAGTACGGCAAGCAAACAAAACTACGGCAAGCAAATAACTTGATAAATTTCCGATCGGGCTGTGCCAAATTATTTTAACTTTCTTTGTATATATTGTTATATTAGCTTAGTACACGGCCCTCATGAAAAGCAGGTATTATATTTTCTATTAAGCGTGGTTCTACTTTTGTAAATCCTGATGAGAATACCGTGTGTAAATAAAAGTTTTAATAATAATAATAATAATAATAATAATAATAATAATAATAATAATACAATATATGAGTAATATTTTGTGCGGGGTTTAGTTGAGAACGTGAGAAATACAATATATGAGTAATATTTTTTGCGGGGTATATTGAGAACGAGAAATACAATATAAGGCCTACTCTGGGGCGGTAAATCGCCTTAAATCGCCTAAAATCGCCCAAAATCGCGGATTAAAATGGTCAAATTTCTCTTAAATCGCCTAAAGTCGCTTTAAATCGCCTAAAATCGCTTAAAATCATGGGCGTACTGGGTGGGGGAGGGGGGCGGGGCGACCGCACCCCCCCCCAGTTTCTGTCTGGGCAGTCGCCCCCCTGGCTTTGTTGGGCAAACAATGCCAGCCGGGCAATATTCGCTTCACTGTCTGGCAATATTGGTTTATTATAGAAATAAATGGGACAAATCCTGTCAATTTTGTGGGAAATTCTGTCAATTATGTGGGAAATATGCTATCCAATAGGAATTTTTTGTAATCACTTCTCGCCCCCCCCCAATCACTTCTTTCCAACCCCCTAATATTTTCCTTCCCGTACGCCCATGCTTAAAATCGCATTAACTCGCCAACATGCATTCTGTTTGATACATTCAGTCAATAATGTACTCAAGTTTATCAATTGCTGCTATTTTGCTGGCAAATCATGTATAATCCAGGTTATTTTGCAATCAAAAGTAATGCAACATGGATAAATCAAATAAGTGGATTAGGCTGACAGTATTTAGTCATTCATTAGGGTCCGGTCGTTAATAAAAACAGAGCCTTTTCTGCTTTATGCAGACTTTACAATAATTAGGCAATTCTGGGATATGAAAGACCCATAGATTCCATTACACTACCAGCAACAAAATTGAGTTTCTGGTTAATTTCATTATTGGTGTAAAATGTGGAGGCTGGGCTACAATTTATATGGACTATGGTGGCTGGGCTACAAATTAATCTATAATATACATGGCTTCTCAAAGCCTAATTGCTGTTAGAACAACAGTAGGAGACTATGATAATGAGAGTCAATGAGTACGAGTATATAATAAGGTCATCCTGCAATTTATGCACTGTTGCATGTAGATCGAGCACTGCATTGTATACAATGGTTGTACTTCGACATGTGCATGGTTATACTCTAGCTCCTAGTTATAATTATATTGGCTATATCATACGAAAAACATACGTGAGGTTTAATATGAGCGAGATTTGCAAGTTTTGCAACTCTCATCTATTAAATTTTCCAGACCTGTATATAAAATAAACAGTAAAACAATGATTACATCGTACATACCATACAATCTTTGTTGTTGCTTGTTTGCAGAACACTTGACAAATTATCAGGTAAAAGACTTAAAACCACGATGTAGTGCGCGGTGTGCCATTTGCTTAATATCATTTTGTTTAGTATTTTTTTTTAAATAATTTAGAATTCCGACCATTTATATGCGATATACTTCATGTAAATTAAACTTTACGGCATTACGCCGACAGTTTCCGAATGCGTGACAATACTGTTTCAAACTGTTTCTGGATATAGATATCAAACATTTATCATTTATAGACCTGGAGCGAGGGGGATTCGGCGAAATATTACCCGAAGTGATGATATTTCCCGAGGGGCTTTGCCCCGAGGGAAATATCATCACTGAGGGTAATATTTCGCCGAATTCCCCGAGCGGAGGGTCTATAAATGATATATTATACCGAAAATTAAAAGCCTCCAAGTTGAGAAATAAAAACTTGACACATACCTTCGTGAATACGATGTTTTATTTTCGGATTAACGCAAGTATTCGTCGATTTTCTTTCGAATCACATATCGTTTGGAATATTAATGACAACATTTTTCAAAATTTGCTTCAAAATTTTGAAAAAGCCCCAGGTTTTACGTTTAAAATTTGATTATTCATCACTCATCAATAATATTTATATTTTGTCGGCCATGTTGTTGTCATGCGTGTTGTCTCTCGTGGTCTACGAGAATAATGTTCCACCCCATGTTCCCCGGGGAACATGGGGTGGAACATTGTCAAAAAGAACGCAGGCTCGCTAATTGATGACGTAAGGCGTGATATCGCGATTAATTTCATGCTCACGTGGCACAAACTAAGCTTCCTGATTGGACAATTTGAATTTGAGGTATAATATAATTTTATAAAACATGTTTGCTGAAACAGTTTAAATAAAATGCAAGCTAAATAAAGAAGTGTTGACAAGACACAAAACAAGACAATTTCACTTACGAGGGTGACAAGGTAATTTATAGGAATATAGCTTATTGTAACTGTATAAATATATTGTGCGTTTCTACTCCCTGTGGGCTGTGCCGCTGTGGTTCTTTTGGAAATCAAATATCTATTATATTTTGCAATTAATAATATTAAAGTTTAGCCTAAGACATGTGTAGTTTAGTTATAGGTTGGTATTTTGCAATTATGTACCGTACATGCCCCTTAAGTAGAGTATATTTATTAACTGTTTACAATATTTGTGGTATATAATGTAGCCATGAATGCATGACCACATGACCCCACAAGATGAACTCCAATGACTTCTAAATAAGACAATGGATGAAAAGTTCACGAATATTGAGCTTTATATATGATTCGGGTTAAATACAATAATTATTAACCTAGCTTTATATAAAATGTACATACATGTTCTAATAATTGTATTTTGCTTCATACAATGCATATGTGTCAATGTGTGTGAAAACATTACATTATTCAGCTCACTCCCCTTTGGGGCTTTTCAGTCACCGCTTACATCAAGTATTAGGGTTACTTATGTTAGTCTAGACTATATATCTTTATAACAATGAGAATATGATATCACTTTTCTAACTGTGTTTATTCTAACCCACCCTGCCATATTTTGCTTTGTGGGAGGAAACCGGAGCAAAATATAAAATTCAATTACCTTGAAAACACAGGTCTAAATTGCAATCCCTAAAATTTAGAATTTTCTCTTAAATCGCCTTAAATCGCCTAAAATCGCATTAAATCGCAGTGCTTGAAAGTCCCAGTTTTTCCTTAAATCGCCTAAAATCGCCCAAAATCGCATTATATCGCAGCGATTTGAGGAATACAGTATAGGCCTATGAGTGAGGAATACAGTATAGGCCTATGAGTAATATTTTGTGCGATGTTTATTGAGAACGAGAAATACAATATAGCTATGAGTAATATTTTGTGCGGGGTTTATTGAGAATGAGAAATACAATATAAGAGTAATATTTAGTGCGGGGTTTGTTGAGAACGAGAACTACAATATATGAGTAATATTTTGTGCGGGGTTTATTGAGAACGAGAAATACAATATATGAGTAATATTTTGTGCGGGGTTTATTGAGAACGAGAACTACAATATATGAGTAATATTTTGTGCGCGGCCGGTTTAGTTGAGAACATGAGGAATACAGTATATGAGTAATATTTTGTGCGATGTTTATTGAGAACGAGAAATACAATATATGAGTAATATTTTGTGCGGGGTTTATTGAGAACGAGAACTACAATATATGAGTAATATTTTGTGCGCGGCCGGTTTAGTTGAGAACGTGAGGAATACAGTATATGAGTAATATTTTGTGCGATGTTTATTGAGAACGAGAAATACAATATATGAGTAATATTTTGTGCGGGGTTTATTGAGAATGAGAAATACAATATACGAGTAATATTTAGTGCGGGGTTTGTTGAGAACGAGAACTACAATATATGAGTAATATTTTGTGCGGGGTTTATTGAGAACGAGAAATAAAATATATGAGTAATATTTTGTGCGGGGTTTATTAAAAACGAGAAATACAATATATTTATAACCCTTTATTATTGATAATATAGATTAATTATTTGATTAACGATTCCCCGTTTATTTTGATACCGAAACATTAGAATAATTACGTAATTTCCTTCACTGCGTATCACCGTATCCCCGTATCATTGAAACTTAATATTTACCCAAACACTCGAATAATTACGTCATTTCATTCACTGCGTATCACCGTATCCCCCCAAAATAAACAGTATCAGAAATGGACGGGTATTCTATAATGGGCGTTGTGAAAACCCGGAATGCCGGAATATCACGGAATATGGCGGAATATCACGGAATATGGCGGAATATCACGGAATATGCCGGAATATTGCGACATTTTCCCGGAATATACCGGAACATCACGATATTTTCCAATGGTAGCCATGGGCATGTACTAAAAGGCGAAACGTCGAAAAGAAACGACCGAAACGGCCGAAAATGTAAATTACAGGAAAAATGAAAAATGCGGATACGGACGGACGGACAGGCGGATGGACGGGGGAGACAGGCGGATGGACGGGGGAGACATGCGGATGGACGGGGGAAGAGGCGGATGGACGGGGGAGACAGGTGGATGGACGGGGGAAGAGGGGGATGGACGGGGGAAGGACAGGCGGATGGACGGGGGGACAGGCGGATGGACCGGGGAGACGGCTTCATTTGACACGAAACTCAATTTTAAAATCAAATCCGCGTTTTGTTGAAAGGGATATATTAGGATATATTATAAAAGACTATTATTAATCGTAATAAATTGTCCGCGAAAAGTTGATAAAATACATGTGGAAATGCGGGGTTTTTCAAACCTTCGTAACGCTTGATCGGATAAAACGCGGATATGCTGCAACTTTCATGCTTAATTTTCTCAGTAATCTGGGTATGTAGTGATCTAATTTTATGCAATGTAATGTGCTGTTTTTTCAAGGACTTTTCAATGCAGTTATCGGTTTAAATATAACTCAAATTCCCGATGAGATATGACAATTGCCGTACGGACTACTTTTACGCAAACGCAAATTACCACTGCAAATTTCATCAGCACATCACATTGGCATAAAATTACATTACTACATGCCCGGATAACAGAGAAAATTAAGCATGAAAGTGGTAATTGTAGCTAATTTTCGTTTGCGTAAAAGTAGGCCGTACGGCAATTGTCATATCTCTTAACGGGAATTTTAGGTATATTTAAACCGATAACTGCATTGAAAAGCCCTTGAAAATATAACACATTACATTGCATAAAATTAGATTACTACATACCTAGATAACTGAGAAAATTAAGCATGAAAGTTGCAGCATATCCGCGTTTTATGGAAAAACCCCGCATTTCCACATGTATTTTATCAACTTTTCGCGGACAATTTATTACGATTAATAATAGTCTTTTATAATATATCCTAATATATCCCTTTCAACAAAACGCGGATTTGATTTTAAAATTGAGTTTCGTGTCAAATGAAGCCGTCCCCCCCCACGTCCATCCGCCTGTCCCCCCCGTCCGTCCGTCCGTATCCGCATTTTTCAATTTTCCTGTAATTTACATTTTCGGCCGTTTCGTTTCGGTCGTTTGGTTTCGACGTTTCGCCTTTTAGTACATGTCCATGGCTACCATTGGAAAATATCGTGATGTTCCGGTATATTCCGGGAAAATGTCGCAATATTCCGGCATATTCCGTGATATTCCGGCATATTCCGTGATATTCCGGCATATTCCGTGATATTCCGGCATATTCCGTGATATTCCGGCATTCCGGGTTTTCACAACGCCCATTCTATAATCTAGCCTTGTCGTGTTTTCATTAGTATTTTTTATATAAAGAATACTAATAAGGCGGTATATCTATTGAATTTGTATAGTCGTGTTTGAAGCCGTTTAATAAACTCGCAGGTCGTGTTTTATTAGGTCTAAAGCCACTCGCGCTGCGCGCTCGTGTCTTTAAACCTAATAAAACATTCCTGCTCGTTTATTAAACAGTACTTAATACACACAATATGCACTGAATATTATCAGAATAATTCTCAATATTGTTTCATAAAAGAGAAGCGATACAATGTCTAATGCCTTGTCCCTAGGTTTCGGTTTGCGAATTTGTTCAGTCTTTCTCAATAATTATTCTTAGCCTAGGAGTCAGACAAGCCCAAGACACAATAAAGCATGCAAGCTTTTAGTATTCATCTTTATATGAATACTATATTAATTTCAACAGTAAAAAAGTCAACAAGGATACAAAATACATGACACTTTTATCTCTACGTTGCACCCAATTCCGAAGCTTTGCGTTGCTCGGTTGTACAAACGGGAACTGTAGTTTATGGAAGTTTGTCAATCACTTAATTTGAATCAGTTACCAACCAATCAGAGCTCTGCGTCCAAATATTGGATGCATGCACGTAAACGTTATAGGGATCCTTGCAGGCTCTCTTCCCCCTAGAGAGCCTGCTCGCAGGCTATGATGTTCACTACCAGTACAATGTTGAAAGCACCGCGTATAATGTTGAAAGTACCGCATATAATGGTGAAAGCACCGCGTATAATGCTGACTGCACAGCACGTAACGCTAACCGCGTATAATGACTAAAGCACCGCGTATAAAGTTGAAAGCACTGCGTACAAGGCCACTATTTGTTGCATATTAATAGTTTCTCATCCTCCGCCCGCATGGCTTTTTATAGGCAGCTGCCTCGATGGTCATTATGATAATTTTCAACCATTATAATCCAAAAAGAGCATTACAATTTTTACACATTCATGTGCAAAATTACACCATTTCTTTCCGGCCTCAGATGCTTTCGAAGCTCAAATAGCAACACGTATATTGCTTTACATTCTAATATCGTACCAGAAATCAATGAAAATTTTAAAACAGAAAACTGTACGAGCATGCACAAAGGCGACACACCTTTACATATTGGATTAATGGTAATGGAGCCCACCCGCATCAAGTTTGGGGATAGCCTTGGATGAGAACTACTGTAATATACAACAAATAGCGGCCTAATGCTCGAACGACGGCCTGTAATGTTGAAAGCACCGCGTATAATGGTAAAAGCAATCCGTATAATGGCCAATTAAAGCACCGCGTATAATGCCAAAAGCACCGCGTATAATGCTAAAAGCACCCTTCAATTAGCCTACGGTGTAGACCCCAGCAGAAACACGTTTCGTGAGAGGTCTACGAATAAACGAAGAAAAGCTTGCCCGGCTACGTCATATCCGTTTTACGTTTTGGGTAAATTAACTTCAATTTATTCAAATTTCTGAAGCGTGCGTGAATGTAAATTTTCATTTGGCGCTTATTAAAGGCATTAAAATGTTCCATGCAATGGCGGGCTTTGTCCAATACAAATGTGTTCTTTGCTTCAAAGTTCCGTCGAATAAAATTCTTGGACAGCAAGGACACTGTACGTAAGGAGTTAGACGACCTTTCCTTCTCCATTTCACCTACAAATAGCATTTGTAAAGCATGCCTGGCCGCCTGGCATTGGTAAACAAACGGTGAAACGGAGAAGCTTCAAAGAACGGTTTAATATGTGAGCTAGAGCCTAGACAATACGATAACCAACGTGCCCGAAACAGCATTAAACGCTATTGATAAATGTCGTGAACCAACTAGGATTCGAGCCGACTTGCGATAAAGCTTTTATGCCGGCTACATTTAATAGTGTGAAATCGACTTTGTCTTCGACTTTGGAAATTAGATATCTTGACGAGTTTTAAGCCTTCAAGCCTAACAGTTTGTACGAATGACAAGAACTTTTTAGTCCGTTCGAATATGTGTTTAATGGTTGGGTATATATATAGTCAGGGTATATTTTATTGCACAAAGCCCGCCATGGAACATTTTAATAAGCGCCAAATGAAAATTTACATTCACGCACGCTTCAGAGATTTGAATAAATTGAAGTTAATTTACCCAAAACGCAAAACGGATATGATGTAGGCCGGGCAAGCTTTTCTTCGTTTATTCGTAGACCCCTCACGAAACGTGTTTCTGCTGGGGTCTACACCGTAGGCTACCCTTCAATAGTATGATCTCATTGGCTATATGATCTCTATGGCTTCAATAGTATGATCTCATTTTATTAGCAGACCTGCCATAGTGGACCTGCCAAGGTCGGAAGATAGGATTGTGCATCTCATTATATTAACTATGGATTGTGTGACATCTCACAGCTTGGCTTCTCTAACGGTTTTGCTAATAACAATATGTAAGATTTGACCAATGTTCCTCCACAATTGTCGACGTCCGTACTCATAGATGAAATTGGGCTAAAATATGTGCCGAAGTGCTGTATCCGACGGAACCAAAATTTTAAAAGCGTGACTTTCAGACCAAATGCGTGGTACTTGGCAGCTTTGATATTGGCATATCAATAGCAAAGGGTGAGATTTCATATAGTTTTACGATTTAGACGTCTTCAAAACATTTGCACACAGCGTTGTCAATGAGTTATTGTACTAATATATTATTCCAGGTAAGGTTGCATGCCATGAAAAGTGGGATAGCGTCATATAATGGTAAAAATGCGTAACTTTAAGATCATTTTAGTTATGCGTGCGGGACAGCGGGAACAAAAGTAGACTGTGTAACTTTCACGAGAATTGTGGATCCATGGCAGGTCTGATTATTAGTAGCATTTAAAATAATACCATACCTGGAGTTGACTATTCAGCGAAGTTCTCAAGCTTTTCTCTCTGATACGAGTGATATCTTCAATGACGTCCAAAAGGGACACTATGAACACACTCAAATTAATTCCAAGGCTTGTAAACACTATGAAAGCTCACACATGTAATATGAAACGCTCACAAAAGACATTCGAACCACGCGAAAATAAGCCGAACCTCTCACCACAGTTAATAGAAGGAGACCTTCTATTCTTGGAGACGTCTCCTTCTATTAACTGTGCTCTCACTGAAAGTTTGGCTTATTTTCGCGTGGTTTCGCACACACAAGTCGAAATGTCACGCGCATAATAATCCATATCACACACAAAACATAGGTCCGCAGTGGCGTACATCCATCTACTGAATAGTAGAGCCAGGAACCAGGGGCGGAAATTAACTTTTTTTCGGTTGGGGTAGGGGGGGGGCAAAGCCTCCTAAATTTCCGACAAACATTTGCACTCGAGAAGGCTGTTTTTAGCCCTCTTTTAGGTCAAAATTTCCGAAAATTCGTCAATTTTCCATAAAGGTGGGGCCACCCCACCGAAATTTCCACCACGGCCAAGAAAAAAAAGGCAGATTGGGCAAGATAAAAACATAGGTGCACTTTGACCTTAGGAATCGATTTCTCGATTTTTGTGGCTAGCCCGTTTGCGGGCTAGCCATTATCACATAGTACACAAACGCGATGAGCGATGATGATCATGGTGTCCAGTCCGGATTTTCGTAAAGTATCGGGAGCAATCGGAAGCGCCCGTATTTTTCTGCCGACATTTCACATTTGCATTTCGAGGCAATACTAGTGATGTTTTTAGTTTGTTACGACGCAGTAGAAAATTAAAATAAAGTTTATCTTCATGGCTTCAACCTATGGTGTCGAAACCGATCAGAAATTGCGCGTACTCGCCGTGTAAATATGGGTTTTGATTTGCACTTTTGACTGATTTGCGGGCCATTTGCCATCTTGAATTGTCTTCTTGTTGAGATTTCATATCTCAATTGCATTCGAAATGTTTGGTATTTTAAAGAAGGGGTATTGTTTGGAGGAGGTACGTTTATAATGCAGCGAATAAAACCAGCATTGGATAATTATGGTAAAAGACCAGAAACTGTACATCGAACTCGTTTATTTAAAGGCTTTAAGTATACCTTTTCTTCAGACATTGACGGCGTCTCAAATGTCTACATATTTGTAATAAACCTATAAAGGATTATTGCGTCTGTCTTAGGAGTTATATAGTCGAATAATTCAGCATGATTTGTCTCACGTTCTCTTATAAGTTGACTAATATTGCATTAAAGGTGGCAAAAGTTGGTGTGCTAACCAAGATTTCAGTGTATTTGTTTGCTAATATTGCTAGGCCTATATCTCAAACGCTATTTGCCTATTAAAATATCATATGACACGCAATTTTAATTCCACGGCAAAACTGCTGTTGCGCAAATAACAAACGCGAGATTAAATAAATATGGCAGTATTACAGTTTAGTAATATTGCATTAAAAGTGGTAAAAGTTGGTGTGCTAACCAAGATTTCAGTGTATTTGTTTGCTAATGTTGCTATATCTCAAACGCTATTTGCCTATTAAAAATATCATATGACGCGCAATTTTAATTCCACGGCAAAACTGCTGCTGCGCAAATAACAAAACGCGAGATTAAATATATGGCAGTATTACAGTTTAGGTATCTTTTAAATTGCTAATAGATGACACGGAAACTTTTTACAATCATTATATTTAAAAGCCTAGCGTGCAAATTCACATATTTGTGTTTATTCAAGTGTTATTCATGAATTCGCTATTTACATGGGAAGCGACGAGATATGACACGGTATTTTTTAAGTGTACCGTGAAACTCCACTGACAAAATGAGCCTGCACAAGTGGGAGAAAATTTGCGCATTCCGACCATCGTGGTGTGTCTTCTTATTACTATTAAAGTTAACCAGCATGGCAGGCTTTCTGGGTTTGGAGGAGGGTTTGGGGAGTTAAAGTTTACCAGGCTAGCCACATGTACGCATTGCGTACCTATTTTTGTATCTGCGAAGCAGACATATATGCTATCGCAAACGTGACCGTACCGTATGTTAGCACGTAGCCATTCAGGGACGAGCTTATATAATTTAAGCCAATTTAAGCCAATCAGCGATTCGTTTACATCAATTGTTTACATCGTGCCCGCATCTAACCTGCGAACGGGAATACTTTAGCCTCGTCAGGCCTCGTGTATAAATCGTGTTATTGTTTCAATAATATCTTGATATTTTTATCAATTTATCTTGAATTGGCTGTCTTTTTTTTATTCCGAAGTTATTTATCAACATGGAATCTTATCCTCATCTGGTAAGTAGTCAAATGCCACATAATATATATTTAAATACCAAATTTGTGCAAATATATGTGACTATGTCCCACATATTTTATAATACATGAGTTCGCCAGTTCGGCAAATATTTTATACTATACTATCTATAGTTAATATTGCCGTATCTTCGGCATAGAGTTTACATGGAATGCACTCTGGAGTTTTGTTAATATTAATATATTACACATTTACACTGTATAAAATATTGGATATTTTCGAGGATATTTTAAGCCATTTATCAACATAGTTCACAAAAAAATTTATACAGTATTAAAAACAATCCTTCTGTGACTTCTGTAATATTTTAAACAGTGAAAACATTCTCAGGAGATATTGAATTAAATCCTGGTCCTGTATTTCTGTATATTGACTCCATAACTCTGTTCAAAACAACAGTCCAATTATAAAGCTGTCATCAAATGTATTGTTAGAGCAAAGGTTGAAGATGTTATCAGTTAAAATACTTATACATTTTGGTTTTACACATTAGAGTTAATTAATTAAACAAAATTTTTACAAACATTTTCAAATAAAAGAATCCTCACCCTCCCGAGCCTCATTACATTGTCATTTTGCTTTCTAACATAAATATTTTTCTTTAGAGATTAATACAAGAATGAAGAATAAATGTACTGGATATTGGCTGGATAATTTTGTAAGAAAAACAAACTTGCAAGACAATCTTACCTAAATTCATTAGTATGGAAAATAATTTAACAGCTACAATGAATAATCATATATTATATGGTGGATTTGATCAATGGCACACAATATACAAAACTAAATTTGTGATACCTTCTACTCAAACCGATAATCTCCCACAACACGATCGATTGTTTTTGCATGAGTGTGCTGTACGTGTTAAACCGAACAGTGTGGTATATCATTTACTGTGCACAGAACTGGAATTTAATTATATACTTCACTCATGACCTTCAAAACATTCTCAATTATTCAGTAGTCTTCGACATGTTCACCAAATATTTTGTGTATGTTACTCAACAGTTAACATTGGCAAGTGTAAACAACAAGTGACATAACTTTTGCTTCATATGATTACAATAAAGTTTTGAAAATTTGATTAGTATGGATTGAATTGACAGGTGACAGTTTACTAAATAGCCTGCTGTATAGACACTTTGAATATTGTTTGCATGAAATTTTTATTTCCTGACTGCATAATTATCTGTTACAATCATAATCACATTATAAAGTTAGTTAAATTTTCTCGGTGCGGGGGTGGGGAGCACTTGCCCTGCCGCCCTCCCCGCTGTGTACAGCCCTGTTTTAAATCTTATCTGCTATTATAATAAGTGATGAAATATTTCAATCGTCCCATGTCATCTTCATTATTCAGTTTCTTTCAAGAAAATGCAAAATGTGAATCAAGTTTTTTTCGCAGATACATGTACGCGTCGCGTACCTATTTTTGTATCTGCGAAGCAGATATATTGCTATCGCAAACGTGACCGTACCGTAATGTTACCGTATGTTAGCACATAGCCATTCAGCGACGCGCTTATATAATTTAAGCAAATTTAAGCCAATCAGCGATTCGTTTACATCAATTGTTTACATCGTGCCCGCATCTAACCTGCGAACGGGCATACTTTAGCCTCGTCAGGCCTCGTGTATAAATCGTGTTTATATTCTTTCAAAAATATCTTGATATTTTTTATCAATTTATCCCGAATTGGCTGCCTTTTTTTCTCGCCATTCTACTTGCGATATTATTCCGAAGTTATTTATCAACATGGAATCTTTTCCTCATCTGGTAAGTAGTCAAATACCACATATTATATATTTAAATACCAAATTTGTGCAAATATATGTCCCACATATTTTATAATACATGATTTCGGCAAATATTTGCTATACTATCTATAGTTAATATTGCCGTATCTTCGGCGTAGAGTTTACATTGAATGCACTTTATAATACATGAGTTCGGCAAATATTTACTATACTATCTATAGTTAATATTGGCGTATCTTCGACGTAGAGTTTATATGGAATGCACTCTGGAATTTTTTTATTAATATATTACACTGTATAAAATATTGGATATTTTCGAGGATATTTCAAGCCATTCGTCAACATAGTTGCCTTCAAAAAACTACTCCTTATTTATATGCTGACGATACGATATAAATGCCTTCAAAAAACTACTCCTTATTTATATGCTGACGATACCCAAATTTGCTGCAGCTCTAACAGTTTGATTGAATTAACCGAAAACCTTAATCACGATCTGAGTAGAATCGGTGATTGGCTTTCTAGAAATAAATTACAACACCACCCAACTAAGACCAAAATAATGTTCTTTGGCTCTAAACATCATATTAATTCCACAACTTTTGATCATCCAGTGATGTTCAATAACCAACGCATCCCCAGAGTTCACTCTTTCACATGTCTTGGTCTCGATTTAGATGAAAATATTAACGGGAATTCACATATTCAGGCGATTTGCAAAAAGGTTGGAGCAGGCCTGGGTACTTTGAGACGTATTAAACCCTTTGTTCCAATAACCACCCTTCAAACAATTTATCGAGCTCTGATTCAGCCGTATTTTGATTATTGTTCTCCCATTTGGGGCGTCTGTGATCAAAATTTGAAAAATAAACTCCAAAAATTTCAAAATCGCGCAGCCCGAATCATTGTCGGTGCAAGTTATGAGATTAGATCTGCTGATGTTCTTCAATCTCTTGCTTGGGACAATTTGGAGACAAGACGACGTACAACCAAAGCAATATTAATGTTTAAAGTCTTGAAGGATTACGTAGGACCTACGTTGAAAGAATCCTTGATAAGACGCAATCATATGCAAACAAATTATGATCTTAGAAATAGTCATACAGATTTGGCTCTTCCCAAGCCTAAAAGAGAATTCCTAAAAAAGAGTTTTAAATACAGTGGGGCTAAGCTATGGAATAGTCTCTCTATCGATACGAAACTGGCAGAATCAATGCACCTGTTCAGAAGCCATTTAAAACTTAACTCTAATACTATATATATTTGAAATAAATTGTAACTCCGTCTAACCATAACATCTGGGGTCACACCAATTTGTAAATAGTCTTCTTTTCCCTTATATCTTTTGTAATTTTTAACATTGTAGACGCCCCCCGTGGAAACCAACGCACCGTTGACGGGGTTAGTGTCTCTAAATAAAGTTTTAATACAATAATACAAAATAGTTCACAAAAAGATTTATACAGTATTAAAAACAATCCTTCTGTGACTTCTGTAATATTTTAAACAGTGAAAACATTCTCAGGAGATATTGAATTAAATCTTGGTCCTGTATTTCTGTATATTGACTCCATAACTCTGTTCAAAACAACAGTCCAACTATAAAGCTGTCATCAAATGTAGTGTTAGAGCAATGGTTGAAGATGTTATCAGTTAAAATACTTATACATTTTGGTTTTACACATTAGAGTTAATTAAACAAAATTTTTATAATTTATATCAAAATAAAAGAATCCTCACTCTCCCGAGCCTCATTACATTGTCATTTTGCTTTACAACATAAATATTTTTCTTTAGAGATTAATACAAGAATGAAGAATAAATGTACTGGATATTGGCTGGATAATTTTGTCAGAACAACCAACTTGCAAGACAATCGTACCTAAATTCATTAGTATGGAAAATAACTTAACAGCTACAATGAGTAATCATATATTATATGGTGGATTTGATCAGTGACACACAATGTACAAAACTAAACTTGTGATACCTTCTACTCAAACCGATAATCTCCCACAACACGATTGTTTTTGTGTGAATGTGCTACGCCTGTACGTGTTAAACCGAACAGTGTGGTATATCATTAACTGTGCACAGAACTGGAATTTAATTATATACTTCACTCATGACCTTCAAAACATTCTCAATTATTCAGTGGTCTTCGACATGTTCACCAAATAATTTGTGTATGTTACTCAACAGTTAACATTGGCAAGTGTAAACAACAAGTGACATAACTTTTGCTTCATATGATTACAATAAAGTTTTGAAAATTTGATGAGTATGGATTGAATTGACAGGTGACAGTTTACTAAATAGCCGGCTGTATAGACACTTTGAATATTGTTTGCATGAATTTTTTATTTTCTGACTGCATAATTATCTGTTACAATCATAATCACATTATAAAGTTAGCTAAATTTTCTCGGTGCTGGGGTGGGGAGGGGTAGCACTTGCCCTGCTGCACTCCCCGCTGTGTACAGCCCTGTTTTAAATCTTATCTGCCATTATGATAAGTGATGAAATATTTCAATTGTCCCATGCATGTCATCTTCATTATTCAGTTTCTTTGAAGAAAATACAAAATGTGAATCAACTTTTTTCGCAGATACATGTACGCCTAGCGTACCTATTTTTGTATCTGCGAAGCAGATATATTGCTATCGCAAACGTGACCGTACTGTTAGCGTATGTTAGCACATAGCCATTCAGCGACGAGCTTATATAATTTAAGCCAATTCATGATAATTTAAGCCAATCAACGATTAGTTTACATCGATTGTTTACATCGTGCCCGCATCTAACCTGCGAACGGGCGGCGTTTGGCCTCGTGTTATTCTTTGCCATTTTCAATTTTTCACATTTTGGCTTCAGAAATATCTTGATTTTGTCTTGTTTGCGCTATTATTCCGAAGTTATCTATCGACATGGAAACTTATCCTCATCTGGTAAGTAGTCAAATACGACATATTTATTATTTTATTAAGTATTTATGCAGTAAAACAATCATTGTGTTGTTTAAGTACTATTTACAACATGAGCGGCCGTGTTGTTAAAACTCGATCCGAAAAATGACTTAAAAAACGACTCGCCTTATGAGACATATGAGTTCATTGGCGAAGTAATTTTAAAAATAAACGTTGTAAGCCGAGAAAATCAAAGTTAAAGTTTATGTAAATCAACATGAATCTGTATCACATATACAGATACGACACGCTTATGATTTTTCTTTGTGTTTTCTTCATGAATTATTAATGAGTTTTTTAATATTTTAAACAGTCAAAACTCAAAACATAGCAGGCAATATATTTGTCAATGACAATGAACAATGTCACAAGAAACTAATGTTCTCCGGAGATATTGAATTAAATCCTGGTCCTGTATTTCTGTATTAAACTCTGTTCGATGTTATCAGTTAAAATACTTATACATTTTGGTTTTACACATTAGAGTTTATAATAATTATTAATTAAATTAAACAAAATTTTTACAAACATTTTCAAATGCTAATAAAAGAATCCCCACTCTATTTTGCTTTCTAACATAAATGTTTTTGTTTAGAGATTAATGCAAGAATGATGAATAAATGTACTGGATATGGGCTAGATAATTTTGTCAGAACAACCCACTTGCAAGACAATATTACCTAAATTCATTGGTATGGATAATAACTTAACAGCTATAATAATCATATATTATATGGATGGATCAGATCAATGGCACACAATATGTACAAAACTAAACTTGTGATACCTTCTACTCAAACTGATATTCTCCCACAACACAAATTGTTTTTGTGTGGATATGATGTGTTAAACCAAACAGTGTGGTATATCATTAACTGTGCACAGGATTGGAATTGAATTATATACTTCACTCATGACCTTCAAAACATTCTCTACTATTCAGTGGTCTTTGATATATGATCGACTCTTTGCTACAGTGATGCATGTTCCTCGAATAGTTTGTGTATGTTACTCAACAGTTAATGTTGGCAAGTGTAAACAACAAGTGACAGAACTTCTGCTTCATATGATTACAATAAAGTTTTGAAAATGGGTATGGATTCACAAGTGACAGTTTACTAAATAGACACTTCGAATATTGTTTGCATGAGATTTTTATTTTTTGACCGCATAATTATCCGAGTTACAATGGGTCGTTCCAGAAAAAACCTTTACTCCCCCCACAGAGGAAATTTCTGCCGTCCGGAGGGGGAGGGGAGAAAAAATTGTTTATGATAATAGTAAATGTATTAGGACATGCAAAGGGAGTAGGGGGGTTAACTTCCTATTTCCTCTGTGGGGGTGGTATGGATGTTTTGTGGAATGACCCAATCGCAATCACATAAAATTAGTTAAATTTTCTCCGCAGGGGGGGGGGTGAGTTGCCCCTGCTGCCCCCCGTGCTGTCATATAATAATAAGGTACAGCAGAATTGTAACTCGAGTCGGTTCCCTTATTGTTTTACGTTCACGAAAATTTTAACTCGCTCACACCATCCTGGCTAGTTTTTATACAACCGGAAGTTTTTATCAGGTTTTGGTAGATGCCAAGTGCCGGTTGTACTAGCCAGGATGGTGTGATTGATGACGAATCACTTGTAAAAACGCGGACAAATACTTGCTTGAGTTACACTTCTGCTGTACCTTCTTATTCTGTGGTGCTGTCTACAGCCTTGTTAGATTTGTACTATGTTTGACTTTAAAATCTTATTTGCTATTATATTTATTATAATAAGTGATGAAAATGTGAATCAAGTTTTTTTCGCAGATACATGTACGCGTCGCGTACCTATTTTTGTATCTGCGAAGCAGATATATATGCTATCGCAAACGTGATGTTACCGTATGTTAGCACATAGCCATTCAGCGAAGAGCTTATATAATTGAGCCAATTCATGATATATTTAAGCCAATCAGCGATTAGTTTACATCGATTGTTTACATCGTGCCCGCATTTAATGAGCTGCCGTAATAAACCCAATTTATCCTTTTCAAAATGGCGCCTTTCGTGAGTGGGCAAATGTTTCAAACAATTTCGTTAAAATTTTCAACGAATTGCACCGGTTTTCTATGGATTTTGCATTGTGTCTAACTCTGGGAATTTTTGCTAGTTTAGTTAATTCTTGGTACACGACTCAGTCTGAAAATCCGAAATTTGGATCTTTGAATTCCCGTGCACGATCTTATTAAATATACTGAATCTGATTATAAACGAGCCAAAGACAATTGCAAGGTAAAAGGTTATAACCTAAACTACACAACGTAGTTTTAATAGATAACTACTTTATGATAAGCATATTGGTGTCATATCAATATAAAGTTTATGCTTTATGCAGCAACAGCGTACCGTTACGATTTCTCCCTGGAATCCTAGTGCATACGTAGGTAACAAACTAAAGAAATTGATGGACTAAGCAGTAGACGCAATGCAGCTGTACTATGGTCACCTGCAAGAAATATCTTTATTTCTAAAATGTTTGAATTACGTGAAGAGTCGGATGTTCAAATTCAAATTAAATTAGCGGTGGATTTTTAGAAGTATCAAAATGGAATTTCCATATCAGAATGGAATGAGAAGTTTACCTTGGAAAGCAATTTCTGACAACTAAAACAAGGACGATATGTATGTTTTCGAGAGGAATGGAATCTCTAAATATTAACTAACATTTTTGGATTGCTACTATATAAATTCTGGTGTTATATAGAAATTTTGACAGGCGGAAAAAGTCGTATTTGACGCACGATAAAAAATATCGTGTCAACGCACATAAAAATGGGATATTTTTTATTTTTAAAACCTTTAGCATGTTACGACCGATAAGGCATACAAGTAAGGCCGAATATATTCTAAAGATTGTACCTTATAATTAATACTCGCACTCAAATTTAAATTAACGGAATTTGTCTGACAAACACCTGGTCTCGATGTTTGTTTATATAAGGAGTCAAACGGCCGAGTCAAATCGAGTTTGACTAATGGTCGCGTGTCGCGGGTAAAAAGTTGCGGGTCGCGGGTAAAATGTCGCGGGTCGCGGGTAAAAAGTCGCGGGTAAGAAGTCGCGGGTCGTAAAAAAGCTCTAAACCGTGTATTTTATTGAGTCGCGGGTTGAATAAAGTATGTAAAAATCACATTAACATTTAGTTATTTAATGGTTTTTATCAATAGTTGTTCGAAGATGTTATGGCTGCAATTGCGAGTTTCTAGATAAATATAGACAAGAATCATATAACATTATTGTAAAGCACGTTGATAGACGGTAGTGCAAAAGGATCCTGT
Source organism: Paramuricea clavata (assembly GCA_902702795.2). Taxonomy (NCBI): domain Eukaryota; kingdom Metazoa; phylum Cnidaria; class Anthozoa; order Malacalcyonacea; family Plexauridae; genus Paramuricea; species Paramuricea clavata. The sequence continues at coordinate 38,516 of CACRXK020001167.1, read as the reverse complement.
TACACATTCCTATGTTTATAGTCCTGATTTTAGTACTACATATTACCATCCAATTTCTACCATATCATACAGGCATAAAAATCCGCTATTCAGTGGCTCAGTGCGCGTTGTCGTCAAGCCTCTGCCCATCGATCAGTACTTTCCAGAAACAAGTGCTAGAGAACAGCGACTTAAATATCCGGGTTGTTGGTGAATCATAATGTACTTTTATAATGTCCTAGCATGGATATATCTATTATTTGTGATACTATATGGTTGTTTTTAAATCGGTATAAAACTGATTGCAATAGTAGTGGTAAACTGAATTTATTTCTACCAAAGTCTTGTTTGTTTCTTTCAGAACATATTTTTTGATTAGAGGATTTTTGTCATGGTATAATTGTTGGTTTAACATTCTTTTTTTAGTTTTAAGGTTCTTTTTTAAGTTTTAGGCTTCTGGCACGTTTATATAGAACCATTAAATCATGATAAAAGGCTCTTGGGCAATATTTCGTATTGAAGCAATCCTATATGGTTGTTTACAAAATGATAATGTGATTTTTACACACTTTATTCAACCCGCGACTCAATAAAATACACGGTTTGGAGCTTTTTTACGACCCGCGACTTTTTACCCGCGACATTTCACCCGCGACATTCTACCCGTGACACGCGACCATTAGTCAAACTCATGACAAAAGGCTCTTGGGCAATATTTCGTATTGAAGCAATCCTATATAGTTGTTTACTTAATGATAACGTGATTTCTACACACTTTATTCAACCCGCGACTCAATAAAATACACGGTTTGGAGCTTTTTTACGACCCGCGACTTTTTACCCGCGACATTTTACCCGCGACCCGCGACAATCTACCCGCGACACGCGACTTTTTACCCGCGACACGCGACCCGCGACCATTAGTCAAACTAAGTCAAATCATAGTCAAATTTTGCAGCATTTTCGCTTAAAACTTCTTCGCTTCAGATTTTCTTTCTTATATAAAAAAAAATAAATTATACATACAGTTTTAAAATAGCAAGTTTATTTACTCTCTATTGTCTTATATAGCTTATTTTTTCCTTTACCCGCCGTTTGTCCTTTAATGTATGAACGCGAAGGTGACTCTCTATTAAAAACATGTGTGAATGGAGTACATTTCGAAATATAGCCTATATGTCTTATTGAAACACGAGGAAATAGACATACTATCGATACTCATGTGCACACTAGAATATAATATATTTTCTTACTGTTATTTCTATAATGCATGTGTCGATGTTATGTTATAGAGCCGTTCCACTTATGATTAAAATATACGGAAATTTATAGTAGACACGCTGTCGGCTGCTTGGCAAATATTATATCCTTTGCTTGTCCTTGAGTATACAGTATTACAATTCCTTTCCTAGTAATTTTTTGCGGTTTTCCCAATCGGAAACTGAAAGACTCCTGTATGTAGATCTTGCGTACAGCGACGTCGCAAATCCAATCCGCAAAGAATACATATACAAAGACATCTCACCCATTGATTTTGCAACACAAACTCTTGCTATATTCATTTCAATTACTTGCATTTGTTAAAATACACACGCTCTGAACTTTATCGAATTGATATCGGCTACTAGATCGGTAAAATAAAACTTAGCCCCCTACCCTTATTTAAAAATTTTGTTATCTCCCAAAATCTGGGAGACACGTGACCAGCCTGGACCAGGATCTTTCCACTGAGCTATACTATATTACTGGAGGACCTGCTCGGCATCATGAAGTGAAGCCGAAGGGCATGGCGGATCTTACGCCATTGCCATGACAACACTTCCAAAATTTTCATGGTAACTGCCACTGACCAACCGCGATCCTAAGCTTCCGACGATGTCCTTAACCCCCCTGGTTTTTGCACAGAAATATTAAAGATATTTCAAGTTTTCTGTTGTTTTTGAGCTAAAAAAAATTAATATTTCCATCGCACATTACTTGTTTTACAACGCGGAGGAGGGATGCGGTTTGCTTCGCTTGTGGATGCAGCACTTCACTGCTTTTTTCAGGTAAGATTCACGAAACTTTTTTAACTTTCTAGGCACTTGCATGGTCATATCAAGTGGTCATATCACTCGAGATATCACTCATATATGTCAAAAACTCATCATCCTAATATATACAGCAAATATTTAAATAGCAGACATAAAAATATTGTTAATGATTAGATACTGTGTGCATGAAATTATGTTGTTTTGTGTCAGCACTGGCCTTTGTGGTTTTATTGCCAGACTGCCAGTTTTTAATACTTGTAATTTAATATATTGTCATGGTTGTTTTTACATGTTTATATGGTGTGAAATTTTTATACTTGCCCATCATAAGTGCAGGATTAATATATATATATATATATATATATATATATATATATATATATATATATATATATATATATATATATATATATATATATATATATATATATATATATATATATATATATATAGATAAGCACAAAATCACGAGACCAGAAAGATTTGAGTAGAGGAGGCCCACCTACGTGTGGCAATATATGCCTGTCCTGATGAGCCCTAAAGACTGTCTTTTTTTTTACACTGTCTGTGTAATGCCAGATGATTTTAAGGGGAGACCGTGCTCACTGCTGCCACTCAGTGGGTTAAATATACTATCTGCTAATGAGCAGCCCCTGAGATATAGTCAGCCCATTAAGCAGCAATGTGCCCAAATTAACTCTACATTCTTATTTTACTGAAAGGGAAGAGTCTTGGGGTAGAAAATAGATACTTACTTTGCCATGCATTGTCTGTTAATTCAGAACTACATACACAGTATGATGTGATAGTTACATGGCAAGAAAAAAAATGTTGTCCACAAGCTGTTGGAATAAGTGAGTCACTATCGATGCACTAACCAGGTAAATTCAGAATACGCTACAACATTTCTAACATTTGAAGAGGTGATGTCTGATTGGTCTGTGAGAAACTATGATGAAATTTGCTAATAATAGAATTGCATTCCTGAATATGGAAACATGTCACTTAATTTTGAAGCTTGGGATCATTATGGTTTTGGTAACAACAGATCATATATTGCATCATAGTGGCAGCACTCTCCCCTTGACTAGTAAAATTGTCTGACATTAGATAGATTAAAATAATACAGTAAGGCATATCAAGACTGCACATTGCCACTTGAAGGGTTAATATATGTGTATTTATTATATAGTAGAGAGTGAGATGCTGAAAGATACACAGTGAGATATTTTCCATATCTTCACTAGTGCATGAAGATATCGATCACAACACTTTTTCTAATTTCACAATGTTTTGCTTGGGACTATATAATAAACAGAACACTACATGGTGGCTTGAAGATATGACTTTTATCTTCTCGTGTTAAAAACAATATTTTACTAACTCGCTGTGCTCGTTCATAAAATATTGTTTTCACCACTCAAAGATAAAAATCATACCTTCGCGCTGCTGTGTAATATCCTCTATATTATTATATATACATGCATATGATATTTTTCATTTTCATGGTGTATAAAGATGTATATAAATGTATCATGATAATAATGTCATCTTTTATTTTGCAGAAATTATCTGTTTAATGCAACACATTAGAGATACGACATAAGCATCAACATGGAAGACAACATGCAGAACATCAAAATGAAGTTATACAATTATAATACCATAACAACATAATAAATAATATATGATTATAATAACTTTTTTGAAGTGTAAATTTTTATAACAGAGCACAATCGTTCTCCACAAAATTAGGAAGAATTAAAATTATACATTTTTTTAGTTGTTTACTGCTAGTTAATATAGGATACAAAAAAGTCAAATACTGTACACAGACATTCCAACTCTCCCGATTTTACCCGGAGTCTCCCGAAAATTCATGCAATCTCCTGGTCTCCTGATTTTTACAAAATTCTCCAGATTTTTCAGAATATTCAGGAAATATAGCGAAAAAATCATAAACATACAGTTTTTAGCAACATAATAGTCTGTCTTGACCTGAAAGTTTATGGAGTTCCTTAATGGTAATTTATAGGATCACATATAACAACATCTTCCCAAAATGCAGGAAGCGCCATTTCAGAAGACTTAATTTTTATTATTTTCCCCCAGAATAACTAGATTTCAATTCACTGAGCAGTCTCCCTCCAGTAGTTGGAATGTCTGTGTACATCCTTCCAGAAAGTATGCCACTTTGACTATGGGGCCTCATTTTTGTGTATTTGACATGTCTCAATCATGAAAATGAGACTCTACAGCCTACAACCAAGATGATATACTTTCTGGAAGCAAGTATTAATTAAAATACAGTTGTTCAAAATTAATCAAGCTTTAATTGTATGTTCAGTTCAGGCACATATTTTCTGGGGGTGTGCACCCCCCAGAAATGATCCCCCCAGAGGCATTTGGCAACGCCCCTAAAAGTTTTTGCACCCCACAAATAATATATATTTTGATTTGATAGTTTCATATTATTCTTACTACTAAATTTGTAAAATTACCAATATTATGGTCTCAGATCTTGCCATGCAGGCCTAGAAAACAATTTTTGTTAAACTTTTTCCTTGGACTTTCTGGGCATTGCGACCAGGCCCCAGCCAAAGCAAGCAGCAGCAACACCCCCCCCCCACCCCCAGATGTGGCTTGATACTGTGTTTTGCCACCCAGAAAGGAGAGTGTGTCATTATGGAATAAATCTGCAATAAACATGAATAGATTAAGTATACAGATTGTACAGTACAATTATCCTGGTAACATAACTTACTCACTCACTCACTCACTCACATATGACCAAGGTAAATAAACGAATGTGGCCTAACTCCTCAGCTTAAATCAGAACTATGAGTGCACTTATGTAGGCACATTGTTTATTCAGAGTGATATTTACTGAGAAAACCTGTAAGAAATCAGTGCATCCTGGAAATGAGGTATGACACACATGCATGCATTGGCACACACCTCAGCTAAACCTCGACTTAGGGAAAAGTGTGATTTATCTCAAGCCTCTATAATGACACAAAAATCAATAAGTACGTATCCCAACCAGAAAGCTAGCACCTCCAGCTTATACTGTACATAAGTTGGTACATACACAAAACCTAAATCCCTCTTTCAAAAAGAAAGTCTGTGGTACATGATCATATTCAACCCATATATCAACATTAAGATCACAGCCCGTTACTCGAATAACTGTTACGGAAATCCTTTCGTTACTACACGAATTTTCCGCACGTTGACTCAGTCAACAAACCTTTGGGACTGTATTTAGTTTTTTCCAATTTCGTTTATTCAAGCAACAATCTTTTACAATCCATCAACTATAACCAATTTTACATAGTAGGCTATTACATTCAATACCATCTCTGAAACCTTACAGGAGGACACTCTTTAGTTGAGTTAATTAAACACTCGGCTAAAATGTCTCGACCAGTCGGTATCACGTCTCAAACTAAGTGCAGTCGGTCTCAAAATTATGTGTTTGTTTACACGCGGTGCTTTGCGAAGCAAACTAAATATTTTCGAAACTCGTAGACGTATCAGACTCAATTAAACTATTGAGTTGAAAATTTCCCGAAACCGGCTCAGAAATAATACGAAGAAATATTAGATACTTATATCGCGAGTTTATGAGCGAATTATCAGTCAAAACACGCGCGGCAAAGGATGACGTTTCCATTTAATTTCCAAACATGGAGATATCTATATGTCACGATTACGTGTTTGCACTTTTATTTGGAATTTTGGTTTGCAAGGTCGTTCATGGGTGATATACTTTATTAACGAAAATTTCAACAGCCCAAAATCAGCTTCCGAAATGCAATGAATATTGATCAAAATAGCTTTACATTAGTTACAATAGTTCTCCGATACCTAAACTATATTTTCAACTTGCAAATTTGCAAAAACAAATTTTTGGCCGAGTTATATTAAATAATTAATAGGAAGTATGTTCACATGTAACACGATATGCATATACTTTTTGTTACTAAAACGTTTTGTATGCGTACTGCAGTCAAGAAATTCGATCAGTGAACGACGCCCTGGTTTTTCTGAAATCCCGGAGCGAAACATTGTTTCCACTGACTAGGCGATGTTTCCAACCGTAAGTCCGTAACCGTAACTAGATATAAGTCAATCGAGTCGGTGATTCGGTAAGAATATTCGTGAAAAATTTAAAATAGGAAACTGAACTCAAGTTCAATGACAGACTGTAGTTTTCGCCATAAAAAGAAGCATTCTTCTTGCACTGCAGTGACGTGAGAAGTGGGAGGCTGTGTGGGTGCACAAGTAACCTAATAACAAAAGTGCGGGTTAGCGCCATATCTATGGTTAGCGCGCCCCAAATATTACCACAATTGGACACAAACACATTTTTATTATGCACCTGATCATGTTCGACCAAGAATATTTGTATTAATTGTACTTCTTCTTCAGGATTTGGGGTAAACTACAGTATAAAATTATAGTCATTGTGTCACTGTTTATGAAATTGATTTTTCGTTTGAACTGCTCCCAGAATGCAGGAAATACCGAAATAGCATTTTAAAGCAGTTAGAAAATCAAAAATATTTTGAGGACAATGCCCCGAGACTTCCCCCCAAAAGTGTCTCGATCAATCAAAAATCCTAGTTACGTGCATAATGAAAAAAATCCTAGTTGCGCGCGCCTGATAAAAAATCCTAGTTACACGACAATAACAATATGACGTTTCACAGCAAACTGTACGTGTATTCTTGCAAAATTCCTAATAAATGCCATCAATTTCCAATGTTTTGTTCTCAATTTTATTGCAACACAACAACTAACCAAGAGTCGGTCTGCATTCACATTTCAGTGGTGGGTCGGTCTCATTTCGTGAGTACACCCCACCCCCAGTCAAAATCTACATGTCCGCCCCTGACTACAACAATATTTTCGCACTCGTATTTATACTCCAGAAATTAGGAAGTAGTTTACACGTCATGTTTTATAACAGAAAGTTTTTTGCTTAGTCACGTTTACTGTAAGTTAGATTTTGTTCTAAAACGTATACGTGCTGTAATTACGTCATACATCGTTTTGTATCGTGCTGTATTTACGTGCTGTATCATCGTGCTGTATTTACGTCTTTCATCCCCCAATATCCGGAGAACCACTTTCGCGCTTACCAATTTAATACTTCAAAATATTGGTTCATGTGTTGCAATGCAAGTTCATGATCACATACTTAAAATCCCAGAGATTTAAGCAGAATTGGATAGGACAGCATGATCATGCATCGTGCCTTCATTGGCCTGCCCCATCCGAGTATTTGGGACTGTAGATTGCTATTACCTGAATTATAGAGAGTGACAAGAGGTAAAGATTGGAATGCGTACAATCTTGGAACATATTTATCCTGAGCTATCGATCTTCGCTCCCGCAAACAATTTTTCATCATCGAATTTGGCGCGCACGGGTCAAACGCACATAATATACGTTTCGGTCCGACACTAGAGAACACTAGAGACTAGAGAGCGACGTTGAAGCTGGCGGTGTCAAATCAAACGTCGAACTCAGGCTACGTTGTACCGGATAGCATTCCGTAGCGAAGTGAAAACACCTATCCGTACCGCAACGGAAAGATGTCGTTTCGTTCAGCTTCTGAATGTTGTACATACATTCCGTATCGGGTAGGTGCTTTTACATGCCGCTACGGAAAGCTATCCGGTGTAGTGTAAACGTAGCCTCAATATGTCGCTCACAATGTAACCTGCGATCAGGCCTATAAATTAATAAATAGGCTCCATGCCTTACAACCGTATTTCGGTTGAAAATCTGATGGGTCTATGAGACAAAAGATTTTTTAATCTGCCATTTGATTGGTTGGTACGTGCTAATTAGATTATACTATTATATTGTTGATATATTTTATAGTGATCACAACTATATTAAACTAGATTGTTGTTGTCGTTGTGTGATATTTAAATTTCTCCTGCGACATTTTGATTGGATACTAAATATAAACTTGTACATGCTATATTTGTAAATTAGCGCCTGATTTCAGGTTACTCACAATGTGAATCATGAATTGACATAAATATGTAAAATACATGCAAACATTGCAAACATTTGTTGGCCCTGTTAATGAAAGCGTCATTTTCATTAACACGGCCAGACCGGTCAAATTGTTGAATGGAACACAAAACGCTTGGGCTTTGGACCTATCTGACTGGAAAATTTAGATAAAATTAGAATGAGTTTCATTTTCGCTAGATATTTGAAAAACATAGACCACAGATCTTTCCATTCATACAGAGCGGATAAAAATTTGAGTCTGACCGGTCAGGCAATTAAATGGAAAGCGCCCGTGTGACCCATGAGAAGAAGAGCGACGTGTGACCATGGGAACTAAACAGAAGTGTTTGTTACATGTTTTTGTCTGAGTTTATGTTAGTATGTGCACGGTCACGGTAACTGAGGTCATTGAATAATTAATTAAGTAACCGTCCAATAGGGATAGCCGAGATGAAACATGCAGTCACGATGAATAATATTTAATGCAGTTGAGACAAAGGTTTGTGCACGCAGGGACCGCGGAGACGGGGGGGCTGGGGGGGCTTTAGCCCCCCCACTTTTTTTGACAGCCAAAATTATTAAAATAGAAATCTAAATGAAACTTTCTAAATTAATTAAACCTCACCCTTTAGCCCCCCACTCTCTAATACGCTCCGCGGGCCCTGGCACGGTGAGGTACAGTTCAACATCAAACAAAGGTCTTCTATTTAATTTTGTGGCTTTGAACTATGAACTATGCCCGCGGGCCTTAGAAAAGAATAGTAAGAATGTCATATCCTAATATCATCGTCTGTCATACTATAAGAACGTCATAACTCATAAAGACGTCATAACGTGAATACTCATAAGAACGCCATAACGTCATAACATATTAAACCAACCCTTATAAGTCATTGACATCATAACGCCATAATTAATAAAAACATCATAACTCATTTGACGTCATGCCATCTTAAGGCCGACGAAATATAAACTCTATCCACGGAGCTCTTTGCATAGTTGCGTGCTCTTTCTTGTTGGGAATGTCTTTTGAGAAATCTGCAGAGATAAGTGCAGGGGTACAGCTTCTCATACAGAGAGCGTCTGGTTTGAAAACAGTGCAAGGGACAAATCTTGGTTTAAGCTTTAAACCTCGTTCAGATGACGTGTTCGTCGTGACTGTAATGAAATGCGGCACAACATGGATGCAACAGATTCTACATCAGTTGCGTAGTGGTGGCGATATGTCATTTGATGAGATTAGCAATGTCGTCCCTTATATCGAGTTGGCTTATGACACCGAAATAGACCTCGAGGCTGAACACAACTATCAACCGCGGTAAGATCCCACTGACCTTTCATCATAATATATGATTTAATTATATTTTATGAAGAAAACACAAACGAAATCATGACCATACAAAATCATGCTGATTTACGTAAAACTGAGCGATTGATATACACCGGGTGGAAAGCGTAATTTAAAAATGAAAATCAAAGCCCATCAAATGACTTTCAGACAAGACATAACAATGGCCAATGTTTCGTTGTATTGTTCACAACATCTTCAGAGCAATTAAACTTATTTACTAGGTTACCCACAGGGCAGACCGCAGTAATGCTGCCTTTGACAGCAAAAGACAAACTACAGGGTGTTGAACGAGTCCTTCAGAAACATCCTATTATTGTTATCCTTGTTAACCCATTTATTGACAGTACCCTACCACTGACCGAGTATTAAAAATCGTCTGGCGTTGGACAGGGTAAATACTAAAGTAGGGGTCATTACTGTGCTGATGGATTATTAAACAAGAGACATTGGCAGATAGGTTTGTTAACCCATTTACTGGCAGTACCCTACGTCACTGACGAGTAAAATCTTCTGGCGCTGGACAAGGGAAGGGCGCATTGCCAGCTAATGGGTTAAACCACCGTGGTTAATTAAACATAAGATTTGATGCTCCAGGAAATGTAAACAAGCTATCAGTGTGACATCCCAGTTTATATATTTATATACTCGGAATATTGATTTCTCGGCAAAATTATTTTAAAGTATAACAACCGGCGAAGAAGTAAGCCACTAACTATACCCTAGTCTGCGTGCAGGCTAGCCACTAACGTTTCTAGCATGTTTTAAATGTATACACAAACCGCCTACAAACGTTTTGCGACCGCCGACAGCCGACCTCTGAACTTTGATAAATAAAGCTGATTATTGCGCGTTTTAAGTCTGTATCATACAGCGTCGATTTCTCACTCCTGCTTAGTTTCTTATGCGAAACAATTATGTTAAGTAAGCTTTAGGTCATGCTAAGGTTAGCTCCATAGATATTCCCAATACTAAATTTAATGTTGGAAATGTGAATTTGGACGATATTCGAACGTATAAAAACAACAACACTCTTGTCTATGATGGGAAACGTTTAAAGTGGAACGGCAACTATGATGAACTGGAGAGTTTTATTCAAAATACCGTTGGTTTGAGCGGTAAATGGATTTCACCTGGCGGGAACTCTAAGAAGTTTATAAGCAACTCAGATCTGACAATAACTTGGTATCGCGGCAAACAACGAACATTAGTTGTCCAAGGTAGCGAAGGGGAGTCTTTAAAGAAATTACTGGTAAGCCTAAATAGTGAACTTATGTTGCCCCAACAGAGTGACACAGGCGTACAGTCTGCCGAAGTCTCAGTAATAACCTGCACCGGTGATAGAAGCGAAGTAAGCAACCTAACAACCGAGAATAATGATTATCGAGCCGAGATTCCTGTCGCCAAAATAGATATAATATCACCTATTGATAATTCGTCGCTTGTGGAGCTTGAGAATTTTATTGACGATTCATTTTGTAATATTATGAACTCCCGACACAGTGAAGTAACGAAGGGTACTGTGGAACAAGTATTTGTAAATTCTACCCCCTTTAAACAACGCGAGAGTGACAACGCCACTACAAAAAATGCATTATTTGACAATTTTAAAGAGAAGGTTGAATATGAAATATCAAATTTATTGGCTAAACTCACCAAGCAAGACGAAACTATCAACATAAATAAGCAAGATATATGCAAATTGCGTGAAGAAAATTTGCATCTCAAATCACGTATCTCCAAATTAGAAGAAAAGATGGCCTCGGCCTCCATAGAAAAATTCCCTGGTGCTATTGAAATATCTTCTGTCACACCTACAACGCAGTACGTCCCCATAAGCACTAAGAAAAAGGCCAACGAAGACCGAATACCGGAAAGTAATGTGCCTAATATGCAGTCCAATCCAGAAGTTAGTGTACCTACTTATGAAAATTTGACCTTGCAACCGCGAACCCAGCAGACAAATAAGAATCGTTACGACCGCCCACCAAAGAATTCCACTCCTTGCCCATTTCTTCTGCGTCGAGGTTGGTGTCGAAAGGGAGACCGATGCGACTTTCAGCATCTTAAACCATCTCACAATACACATAAACATAATGTCCCCTGTCCTTTTTTGCAGAACAGAGGCTTCTGTCTGAAAGACGATCGATGTGATTTCTCCCACGCTTGGGTACCAACCAGAAGGTCGGTATTAAAAACCACTACTAGTAGCCATTTGCCACCTGCCTCTTTTTTATCCCGAGCGCAAGTGCCATTGCCACCAAACGTCCACACAGCCCAACCTCAGCAGCTCCAAACGTACAGCCTACACCCATGGCGACCCCCATCTTATTCAAGGCCGTTAATGGAAATCCCACTACCCTCGTCCAGTTTTCCCCGATTATCCTCCCAGATCCACCAAAACAGATTTTACTAAATCCTCATAAACAGAGCTCCACTCCATGTATTTCCCTTGAGTCCTCTCCCACATGCATTCCTATGCTTTTCCCGATCAGCGATCTACCAGAATCGACCCCATCACGATACTCCTATTCAGTACAAAAAACTAATACACTTGAACGCTTAAAATTTGAGTCTACGTTACCCTCCACCAAAATACCAAACCTTTTAATTTGTAATCTCCGCTCCCTGACGTCCAAGGTCGACGAACTTGACGCTGTGGTGTCTTTTAACCAAACGGACATGGTCTGCATTACAGAGACTTGGTTATCTCCTGCAATTCCTGACAATTTGGTATCCTTGTCCAATTTCAATCTGTTTAGGAACGATAGACTGGTTTCAAACGGCGGAGGTGTTTGTGCCTACATAAATAGCAATATCTATTGTAGACGAATTGAGGAATTTGAAAACTCTTCGATTGAATCACTGTGGTTATCAGTGAGACCAAAGAAGCTACCCCGCTCTATCTCGGTTATCTTACTGGCTGTTGTTTACCATTCAACAGCATCCCGCCAAACTGAAAATGTAGAATTGTATTCACACATTCAAACCAATGTGGACTCATTTTTATATTCCCACCCTGAAGCTTTGGTCCTAATTACGGGCGACTTCAATTTTAGAAGCACGGGTCTCGATGCAAACCATCTTAAAAGAATTGCTGGTCTGACGCAGATAGTCAAGGTAGCTACCAGAGCTGATGTAACTTTAGACTGGTGTTTAACCAACTCAAAGGTGGATAATATTTACGAATCAATCCAACTTCCTCCCATTGGAACCAGTGATCATTATACGATTCTTATGAAAGCCCAACCTTCTCCCTCAAAGCCAGACAATTCACATATATGGAAACGCGATCTCAGAGATAGCAGGATACGGCCTTTTGGACGATATATCACTACATTTGACTGGTCTCCTATCTTGGACATACATGACTGTGATACAAAATATGAAAAGTTTAACGATACAATGACTGTGATGATTGAAAAATTCTTTCCCTTGGAACGGATTAAAGTACGAAAGTGTGATAAGCCTTGGATGACGTCATCAATAAAGTCTGCTATTGGGAGACGCCAAAAAGCCTTACACGAAAGCGGGAAAAATTCAGATATTTATAAATATTGGCGTAACAGAGTCCAATCATGCATTAAAGTTGCACGAAAGATCTACTATATGAGGTCAGTTGAGAAATTAAAAAATTCTAACCCGGCAAGATGGTGGAAAGAAGTGAAAGCCATTGGTGGTCTCTCGTCAAAAAATTCTTGGTATTCTCAGCTATTTTCTGATGATGTTCGGAATTGCGAAGAACTGGCCGAAAATTTTAATAACTTTCTTACTGCCCTTACATCACATTTTGACCCTCTAACTCTCGACGAAATCCAGGAGGGCCTAGAAGTACCAAACCATTACCTCGTTGACGCCCAACAGATCTATATGAAACTTAGTAAAATTAAAACCACAAAATCACCGGGTCCTGACATGTTTCCAAATAAAATCCTGAAAACATTTGCCTTTGAGCTTGCCCCAGTTATCTCAGACATTTTCAACTCATCCATGACACAAGGCACCTTCCCAAAGGCATTGAAGAGATCTATTGTAGTGCCTGTCCCTAAGGTATCACCCCCAAAGAGTATTGAAGACGACCTACGACCAATATCTTTAACATCTCAGATCGCCAAAGTTATGGAGGATTGTACTTTGGACAATTTTTTTCCTGAAGTTGTAAATAAACTTGACACCAAACAATTTGCACTCCCAAAGAAATCAACGACCCACGCTTTGGTCTACCTTTTACATTCAATCTTGGTTGCTCTTGAGAGAGGTTCCTGTACTGCCAGATTGTTCTTTGCAGATTTCAAGAAAGGTTTTGACCTAGTAGACCACAATGTTATTATTAAAGAATTAACCCTGCTTGGTACCCATCCCTCTATAATTCGGTGGATTAAAGCCTTCCTCTGCGATCGCGAACAATGTGTCCGGGTGGGAACTTCTATGTCCTCTTGGAAGAAAACAAATGGTGGCTTGCCACAAGGTACAAAGTTGGGTCCATTATTGTTTGCTGTTCTCATTAATTCCTTACTCAAAAACTGGCCCAGTAGGATCAAGTTTGTGGATGACACCTCAGCCCTAGAGATTATACCACGTTTTTCATCCAGTTTAATGCCATTAGTCGTAAATGAAATCTCGGACTACGCCTTAGAACGTGGAATTGAACTAAATTATAAGAAATGCAAACAAATGTTGATCAACTTTCTTAAATATAAAGGATCTGATGATGAAAACCCGATCTATGTTGCAGGTAAACCGGTGGAAACTGTGTCCTCTTTCAAACTCCTAGGTGTATGGATATCAAATGACTTGTCATGGAATACTCATGTCGACATGGTATTGAAAAAGGCAAATTCTCGCTTATACGCATTGCGTCTGTTAAAAAAGGCTGGTCTTCAAGCATCTGACATCGTCCAAATATATATCTCATTCATCCGATCCAGAATTGAATATGCATCCCCTGTATGGTCGTCAATACCTAAATCATTATCTGACATTCTCGAATCTGTTCAAAAGAGAGCATTGAGAATAGCTTATCCAGATCTGTTATATGATGAAGCCCTTGAAATTTCAAACTTACAGTATCTGAGTACTCGTAGAGACATCTCTTGCAAGAAATTCGTCGAATCTCTGCGACGTGATGTTTCACCCTACAACCCTTTGACCCAAATTATGGAAATTCGTCCCGGGGTAAAAACTCATGATTATGACTTAAGGAATGACAGAACGGCCGAACGACCTTTATGGTCAGAAACCACTGAACGGTTAAAAAACTTCGTGACTAGGAAATATTATTAGCTTTATAGTTAATTAACAGTCCTAACTAACTAAATAAACATTATTTTATATAATATATATATATGTACATTTTAATATAAATTTTTATGCTATATTAGTACTCCATGTAATTCAGTTTTCCTTTAAAAACTGCAAATTGGTTTTAATTAAACAGATTGATTGATTGATTGATTGATTGATTGATACCACCCTGAACCTTAAAACACTACACTGTCGAAGATATATTCAAGCTGTAATTCTACATATTTACACCTTGTCTGACTATCCAATTACTGCGCCGCATGAAAGTTCTATATCCAGACATTGATTTGTGCAAAACCCAGGCAACAGAGGCGTACCTAGCGAAATTTGACTAGTCCTGCTCTAAGATACACACATTCTAGAGGGGTCCAGGGGCATGCTCCCCCGGAAAGCCTGGAATGGCCATTTCCTGCGATTTCACGGCGAAATACTCCAAAGGGAACATCAAAAAATTGTGTGATTAATTAAAGGAAAAGTTTTGATAATTTTTTTTAGAAAAAGATGTTTGTAACTTTTTGAAATCCATGCATTTTTTTATCATATTTCACTATATATTTTTCAACTTAACTGTAAATGCAGCTAAATATATAGTAAAGTCACGAAACAGGAAAATATCATGTACGATACGCGTCTGTAATATGATCTTTCGCTTGAAGATAATTATTATAATAACGATTTCAATCATGTCAACACATAATCGGCAATTGCCTAACTAGTTTACCCACAGGGTAGTGAATGCTGTCTTGGTATAGCATTATTCCCAAATCTTTAATATTTTAAAGAATAAGAGTAAGAAATATTTGTAATCACCATTCCCCAATTAACCAAAATTTTGATCTCAACAAGCCTGGCCAAAATTCCATCATAGCATGAAAGAGCATCGCAAAATTAGTAATATTCCAAAGTTTCGTTGCGAAATGTTGTAAAATGCGGATAATATAGCCTTGCGAAATTTTCAATTTTCAGTCATTTTAGATTACAAACGGGAAATAGTTACCACTTTTCCAAAATTTTGATCTTAACTAGCCTAAACAAAAATTTCATCACAACTTGAAAGAGCATCACAAAATTAGTAAAAATTAGTATTGTAATTTGTATTACGCACAGAAGTGGTGACCATCTCCCGTTTGTAATCTAAAATGACTGAAAATTGCAAAGTCTAGATTTGTTGAGTTCAAAATCGGAGAATGGTCCGTTGGAATCATCCATAATTTATACACTTGAATGTGCCGTATGATAACTCGGCGCTCGAAGTTTCGTATCGAAAGAGGAACAGCCGAACAGGTACGATGGCTAACAAGAATGAGTGTACTTATCAACTTATCTAACGCGAGGAAAAGATTAAAATGGCAGGTATGGCTGTGATATCTAGTATATAAAATTGTATAGACAATTTGCCTACAAATACGGTGCTAGGTCAAAACGGCCCCGCTTCAATAATCATATATTTAGACCAGGGGTTAAAGGGCAATGACAATGACATGCAGGTGACATTTAACATGTGCGAGTGTGCGTCTCACCACAGGTCTCACTAAATTTGCGTGTTTAATAATGTTTATCAAAGAAGGCAAAAATATATACAAGACAACCTCACATGTGGAATCTGTTCACTTACGCATTGCGTTGTGATGCACTACAAGTACAAATACAAATGACAAAGCATTTTTAAAGGCTTTAAATCCTAAAACATAATTAAATCATACGGCACATTCAAGATTTTAATATCGTATTTCAGCCGCGTTTATACTGCTTGGCGCGCATTCGCTGCGTTATATTAATTTATATACCTATGTTATATACACATATTTATTACTAAAGGTACATTCGTCGCCTTCTGCGATAAAGCGCTCTTCGTTTTTTAGCATCGCGAAAACGTTGAAACATAAAATGAAATAAAAGCAAAGAATCTCTGTCCATTTTAAGTCTATATGTATTTATATAACGAAGAATTGCGTAATGTAAATTTACCAAAAACCAAAGACACTTTATCTGTCATTACAATCTTAAGCAAGCATAAGTACTTTTTCAGTGTGACCGCGACATGCTTGCTTAACATTCTAGCACTTGCTTGAATGACGTCACAAGCAAGCACGACCTATATTTGACTAAAACTAATATCATTAGAAATAAGGAGATTTTGTTTCTCAGAATCGAATGGTAGTAATATTGTCTTCATAGCATGCACCGAACCGGATATATGAACCTTGCAAAGTCATAGACTTCTACGTTAGTAGGAAGCTTATTAATTTAAAGATGCGCCAAATCTGAGACATGGCGTGACTAAAAAACAATCGCTAAATCGCTAATATAAATGGGAGACTAGTTTTACTTTGTTTTTCTCGTATCCCTGACTTTGTTTACCAACAACAGTTTTTATTCGTGAAGTGAAACTGTGATAATAGCGGCAGTTTTTCGTCACGTCCGCGTCGCAGATTTAGTAATATTAATGATACCACTAGAGACCTGACGAGATGCTACAGATCAGCATCTTCCAATGCAACATATTAACCAGGTATATAATTCGCTTCGGAATCATCGAACTGATTCTGTTGACATGATACTTTATAGAACTTAGAATATAAAAAGTTAAACACTTCAGCGATTAAAACCTTCGAACTGATTAAAACAGATAACTTAACAGGCATCAAGATTCGACTCACTTGCGTGACGTCAGAATAGATGCTAGTGACAGACTTCTGTCGCCGACGGCCATTAGCCAAAAATATCATCTGATGCTCGATATATGCGATTGCAAAAGGAACAGGGAATTTGTGAGCAGTCACACGGGTCACACGGTCACATTCGCTATGTGCGAAAATTACTTCCGGGGAAACGCTGCAATATTATTTACAATAGGAATCTACGCGAAAACCTAGGTGAATTTTGGCAAAATACACTTCGGGAACTTTTACTAAGTTGATCGCTACTCCATATATACAAGATGTCAGTTTAATGTTTTTAAAACGAAAATTATCCAGATTGCTCTGAAATATGTGCATTTGCATTCATTCTAAGTTGTCCATGACCAATTGGGAATAGTAATCCGCTGTCCAAAAGGCAGAATAATTAAGATACACTTTTAAGTTTTATACAATTATAGTCGAGAATAGTTTATAGGAAAGTAAGCAATTTAATTTGTTTTGTGCATGACTTTGTCATTTATGTTTGATATTGATCGACCAGAAGCCCGGTCGAAAGGGTGAGAGTGCATGAGAGATGACAAAGATGTGATGATATAGTGAGATAGTTGGGAGTAACGCGATCTTGGTCAGGCTGGTTAGCTGTTGTTAATGCTTTCCCAACAACACTATCATGTATTCTATATTTAAGTAAGTTAAAACATGTAGTTGGAATATTCTTCAAAACGTTATTTTGTTCATCTAGAGCTTGAAATGCCCCCCCCCCCCTGGCCCTGTAACAATTCTTATTCATAACTGTGTACCAACTATCATCAACCCTCATTCTTGTTTGACAGGGGCAAAAGCCTTTTCAAAATTAATACATGTTTTTGTGCGTTTCTTAATATAAAAGCTTTTGCAGAGTGAATTTGCTTTTATAGTACAGTTTAATTTTGATTTAATTAAAACAAAAAATATGACAACTTTGAAATATAACAAGAGTCGCGCTGGGACTATGGAAATATGCAATCAAGAAAAGCGCGTTTGTTTTCCGAAAATATTGATTCTTGAATGTTGCCTGGCTGTTAGCGCTAGTAGTTAATACATTAGTACAACCATGTCGCAATGTTGTTTTAACTTTTAATATAGTCATATAGTATAGTATATAATCTGTGATATAATACATTGAATAGTATGTGTTAAAATAAGCTCGATAAACCGATAAACACAGATTAGATCGGCTGGTGTTATGTTACCAGCAGGCCAAGTTAGAACTAAGCTGACCTAGACTACCTAGTTCGTGCGTCGAATACTGGAAGGCAAGAATATTCTTCGCCTCAAAACTAGACGCATTATAACTTCTATCTAATACAATAATGCCTCGTGAGAGGAGAGGTATTTCGCATGATTACCAAGCGAACATGGATATATATGCATGGGTTAATGACCTGTGTCTGAGTTCAATATATTAGGCCAAGTAACAGAAATTAGTAGTTTCTCGTCCGAATTTTGAAAAAAAAGGAGGACGCGGGCGCTTTTATTTTTCATTTTTTATTTATTTTTTCCCAAAAATTTATACCAATTTAACGACATGCCATATTAAACCGAATATGAATATTTGTAGTACACAGCTCTATTAAAAATGCTACTTTTCTTTTGGGACGAAGGTACGCTTAATTCTGTTCTTGACAATGTTCCCAGTTCTTTACATCCACCACATATTGGGTACGTTTCAGGAGTTGACGTCAGATCATGTTCGCTTCCACAGTAGTAACATAAAGGATCTGAAAACGTGACGTAGTATGGAGTTTCCATAGGTGAGGCACAAGTAAGCTTGTCATTCACGTAAACATGCTCAAAGATTCCACCCTGGTAGTCTTCGATATCTTGAAAGCAAGATCCACAAGAGTACGCGATGTTGTCCAGCTCGCTTTCCAGCTCACGTTTTTGATTCTTCTTTAGCACATGGCTTGCGTAACACACTCTCCACTTCAAACAGTCATCACACTGGATAAAGAAAACAAATTTAAATAGATTATACAAGTTAATTGCACTGATATTTTAGAACACCGGTTCTCTACTCTAACGACAGCAAATAGGTTTAACATTAGTCCAAATTTACCTGAATAACAGTCTTTGCATTGTTGGACTTATGGGAGGATGGTGAAAAAGGCATCCGATGACGGGCAGCAGCTTTCAGCTGGTTAGACGGTACGTGCTTCTCTTCATTGCTATCATCATCTTTTCCATACAATTCCTAAAACACAAGTACAACGTTTATAAAATACACATCTTTCAGTTTTTGTAGTAGATGCAGTGAGTGGTGCAATTTCATTTGAGCATACCTGAAATGATTTGTAATGATCTCTATGTGGAATCGGATAAGGTAAGTGGTGGAGCTTGTCAAACAAATCAGGTTGGGTTCTGGGAATTCTTCAAGCACAATTCTCTTCTTTGCACTTTTTTATGCTAAATTGATAGTGGCCTTTCCGAGTATGACTATCCATGAATTTTTTTAGCTTCTTTGAAATCTTGCAAGGCTTGGACGTATCTATTAGCACATCTAAATTGAAGCCTGGGTCTATCTTGTGAAGTTGTGAAGCCGTCTTTGTGATGCCCTCTTTAGTGGCAGCAGTAAACACTTGGAGTTTTTCCCCTTGAGTTGGCATCTCTGAAACTGAGAACTGAGAAGGATCTTGGGCTGTTCAAGCGAGTCAGATATTTCATGCTGAGCACTTGGATTTTTTTCTGCTACTTTCCTAATTTTTTTTCAAATTGTTAGCAGATTTCAGTGCGCCCTCCTGTGTTTCTGTTTCTGTCCTCATGACACCCACGCCTTGTAAAGCTAAATTGAGATTAGACATGACTCGCTCTGCAGGATTCTTCCATGAGTGTTGTGGAGGTGTCTGCACCAGTATAAGCATGTCTAAATCTCGCTCCAGAAAGTATGCCACTTGACTAAGTTGCGTTCTAAGAAAACGTAAGTTGTGATCGGATCCACTGTCGTGATAGTGACATTCTACTGGTTTGTCCTGATCTGACGAATTCAGGCAAGTATTCAATTCACATGCATGTCAAAGAGCAGATGAAGGTTCAAAGACATTGTCTTTGAGACCAACATACACTTGGCCATCATAGAAACTTCCATCTATGGAATCCGGGATCTCTACAACTAGTGAGACGGAAGGAGATAATGAAAACTTGGTAAAGTCATGGTCACCAACTTCGAAAGACTGGTTCAAGCCGACAATGACACGCTTGCCCCGCTCCACAGCAGCTACTGGAAAGCCAGGCTCCCCTACTTTGATGGTATGCTTGTCATCTTTGCACACAAGGCTTGCAATATCCTGGAACTGCACACAAAATTCTTTCTGGTATCTAAATACAGCTGATGCATAGTGGGCATCTACATGACTCTTTCTAAACTGGCGTGCTGCAACAACCATTTTGACTTTCAGTCGTCCTGTGTGTCTTTTGCTAGCTGCAGATGCCTTACTTGGCCAGAACTGCAACCGGAGCCATTGAATGGATGGTATTGGTGTTCCTTCAGGGCACTGTTCCTTCACCTGTTCATGCAAGTCTCGAGCATTCATTGCCATAGGCAGATGAACCACACTTTCCCCATTCTCAGTGACATTATCATGTCGTCTATCATCTACTGCCGTCTCTACCTTCCTTTTATATAATCCTGGCACTTCTGCAGGAAAAGTGGATAGTCTTCCGGTCGTCCAGTGTTGTTTACTCTCAAGTCCCACAAGATGTCAGGATCCTCGTGATCCAGTACCTCTTGTATCCGACTGTCAACTTCCTTCTCGGACAAGTTCCGTGCAGCCGCAGAATCCCCAGTTAATCGGCGGTATGCTTTACGAAGGAATGCACTCTTAACTCCAGTTACTTTTCCAAAGCAAGAAAGGAAGTCTCTCTTCATAGCCCTACTATGGTAGACAGGAAATTGTGATTTCAATTTGTCTTTGGTCTGATCGTTTTTCTGCTGTCGAACACTTTCATTGTCAGCTACTTCTAGCTTCCACACGAAATGGAGATGGTTGTGCAATGCTGTATAAGAGTATCTAATACACTTGATAGGGAAGACCAGGCCAGTCATGTATTCAAATCTCCTTCTCCTATCGGCTGGAGCAAAGTCGTTAATAAAAATGGCTTCGTAGGAATCTGCATTTTGGAGTGCTTGGTGCAGGCTTTGATATTTAGCTCTCTTTGTAGGTGTAATGTTCATTGCTTGATACACCTGCCATTCATCAACATCTGTGCGAGGAACTTTCCTAGCTTGAGACGTTTCAGTTGCTGCCAATTGTTCATCCAGGTAGTTGGCATATTTCCTCAGATTATCAGCTAGTCTAAGCAAAGCATTGTACACTCCTAGTGATAAGCAAATGAGGAAATTTAATATGAATGAGTGTCTATTAATAATGATGCATGTGTATATGTATTTAATAATTTATATATCATGGAATGACCAAAATTACACACACCTTTAATATATTTGCCTTTAATATTAATTTAATATGAAGAGATATAAATGTTGATATACTATTATCATTATATTAAAATGATAATATTTTTGACACGTTTTTGACGATATTAAAATTCTGTCTATATGCATATATTAAAATATTTAAAAGCGGAAAATATTTTAAATATGTTAATATTTTCATTATGTATTAAAAAATGAAGTCATTTCTAATATATATTTATAAAATACATGCACTTGAATGTTGTGCTATATTCATGTTTATAAAAACAACGAGATTTAGTACATAGTCAGTCACTTACTTGAACCGTTTGATATTTCTCATCTATTGCAACTCCTGTACCATCAAATTCTCCACTTGCAAAATCGTTGAAAATATCTGACAAACTCTGGTCTCCATCCTTAGTAGAACGTGCTTACCAATGTTTAAGGACTTTTTTGGACGTGCCATTAGGGTCCTTATGCAAGCACATATGAAAACCATTTTTATACTGTATGATATAATGATATGAATGCAACGCTTCGATTAATATTATGGTAAATATAAAAATATGGCGCCAAACACCATTGGCGCTAAAGATGCCGAGCATCTCCGAACAAGATTCCGAGCATCTCCGAACGGTAACCGAAGGTGTCCGACAGTTTCCGAAAGGCCGAAAAATAATTAAAAATAAAAGAAATATTCACGCGGCAGCAAAAAAGCATGCGCGCGGGGACGAGAAACTACTAATTTCTTTTACTTGGCCTTAAAGCGAGATTTCAATTTTCAAAAGCATATATTTGGAAAATCACATTTCACACAATGAGCTTTGAAGCAATTCTTGTTTGAAAAAATGAGAAGAATTGATTTACTATGGAAAATCGTTAAATATAGGGCAAGTTCACTTGTTTAATGTTTATGACAAGATGATTATCAATTTTGTTGCTTTAATAATTTATTGTGTAAAACATGCACTGCTGTTTTCCTTTCCAAAGAAGCTGTAAGTTTCCTAAATTACCCTGTTTAATTTAAGAAAAAAGGTAAATGTTTAAAAGGAGCGCAAATTAATTTGAAGACCTAAATGAAATTATTCAACAATTTGAAGTAAAAACTGTTTATCGGCAAAAGCAGTTTGTGTGTGTGTGTGTGTGCGTGTGCGTGTGTGTGCGTGTGTGTGTGTGGTTTCTTTGATGCATGATATTCGGTTTGAATTCAATTATTCAGGAGGTCAATTTTGGTTTCTTCAGTGGTTATCTTTAGCCAATCCAGTTTTGCCGACTGAGATAACAATTTGCAGATTAGCTGACGAGTGGGGGAGGGAGGGGTGTTCCACCCCACACACCCCTGTAGTGCCACCCCTGGTGGTTGTGTTTAATAAGTAAAGCTTCAAGGAAGGCAAGAATGTTGTAACTGTTGGATTTAGTAATGTGCAGATCTCTGAAGTTTCTGAAAACCAAATTTTCAATAGGAGTCGGATGGTCTTTAGTAGGAAATGTGAGGTCGTTGAGTTAGTATATTGGTCCTGTAAGTTGGCTGGGTATTGTGCTTGTTCACACTCTGTGAAATGTTTACATACTACACTTGTTGAAAGCCTTGTTGCATGTTCTTTTAAACGCACAGATAAACATGTCTTAATCATACCGATATATGTTTGACCGCAACCTGGACATGAAACCTCATAAACAAGATTACTGTGAGATAAAATTGGAAGTTTAGTGTCATAAATACTACAATAAATTTTATCGGCTTAGAAAGAAATCTCTGTATTTTAGAAGTGCAAGATTTAATGATCCTGTCACCGCGATTTCTGAGATAAGGCAGTCTAATCCAAACTTTAGATACATTGTCTTCAATTTGTGAATCAATATTAGGCATGGAATAGTTGTCATATTTGAGTTTAAGCTTTTTAATAAAAAAGATTGTTGGGATAGCCATTCCAAGACATAAACGATTTGATCATTTTAACTTGTTTATCAAATAATTCCTTAGTGCTACAAATCATGTAAGCATGATGGAAAAATGATGGAAAAATGATTTGACCCAGGCACTTTTACGTAAGAAAGGTTCAAAACTCAAACAATTTTCTTAAATTGTTGGCTGGCTGTGGGTTTTTTTTAACCATTCTGCATCTGGATACATTGGGCAAAATGCCATTATTGGCATTTCTTGTATTTCGGATAACTGTTCATATTGACACATTGATATGATTGCTTAGAATACACTTACAAAATAAACTAAGTCTAAACATTTGTACCAATTGCAGACTGGGAGAATGCTGCAAAATAGCCTTTGGTCATTCCTTGTATGCAGTGATTGTATGAATTTGCTTGAGAGATTCAGTAATAAAGGTCACAGAGTTAGATAAAGAATGTATAGCCCTCATTATTAGAAGTCTGGTTAGATCTTATACCCTCGATATTAGATGAAATAACTGAGTTTTTACATGATGAAGCATTTAAGATGACTGGTTCCATGTTATATATACTAAAACTGTCTGTACTGGTAGGTAGTACCAATGTAGAAATGCTGTGCTGAGTGGTTATATTACTACCTTCAAACACTCATTAATAATTCATAAGCTTATTGACGAATCATGTCAACCATAATATGTCACATGCAGTGGCTTTAAACCTGATAAAACACTCCTAATTAGTATTCTTTATATAAAGAATACTAATAAGGCAGTATCTATTGTAGTTGTGTCCTCATTAGTATTTTTTATATAAAGAATATATCTATTGAATTTGTAGTGTGTTTGAAGCCGTTTAATAAATTCGCAGGTTGTGTTTTATTAGGTCTAAAGCCACTCTCGCTGCACGCTCGTGTCTTTAAACCTAATAAAACACTCCTGCTCATTTATTAAACAGTAAGCAGAAACTCAATGTTTTTGCGAGCGAAGGCCCTAGTCTGTTTTCAGACTTATGCTCTCGATTATAGAATCAAAACGTTTAATGCTTGAGTTACATAATCTGCCTGCTCACCCTCCATGCCCAGCACATAATTGGTTTTCCTCCATGAAATAGCAATATATAGTGGCCGAGAATTGCCATAACGAATTATATATATTTTAATTTTTAAACTAAAAGTAAAACTAGTAATAGTTGACACTACATCTGCCCCCATTTGGTACCATCATTTCTTCTTACCACACTAGACACAGCTATCTCCTTTGCACCAAGTTTCACTTTGTTTATCAGGATTTCCATACTTGTTGCCACTTCTTCTGGTTCTTGGCAAACAAAGGGTCATTCGTTCCCACACGAAGGATGACTGTGTGAAATCCATGATTTCCATCTCTTTCCAATTTCTCACTGATCTGCTTCACATTTGTTGATCTGCTGTCACACATGATAGGCATTTTAAAACAAACAAGAAATGCATGATTTGAAATGCATATTAGTAGTTTGATACACACTTGGTCAAAGAAAACAAAAAATACCAAATGTGTATTCCTTCTTTTTCACTAAAACCCATTCAGAGATATATTATTAATAAGTTTCAATGGGCACTTTCAATCAGTTTTATAATATAAAAGGTGTACAAAAAAAGATCTTTATAAATTAGTCCATTGTTATAATTTCAATGCATGAACACTATGCCTTTAAGGCACAGGTAATTTCATTTAATTTAATGCATGGAAAATTATTTAAAAGAGTTTCCATCTCATCCAACATGTCAACATGTGATTGATACTTGCTCATTAATTTAATATAGCGCTTAAAGCCATGAAATATAAAACCTTATCATTTATTTTACATCTATCGAAATATCAAGCACTGTGTCCTTCGACATGGCCGCATTTTTCTCAACACAAGGTGCTGTTTCCTTGTGCATACAACAAAGATATTGTAATGTATGCACATATAGTTGTCAATATTTTACGCATCTGTGCACTTAGCATGGTTCAGGCATTGAAATTATAACTATTATGACAACCTCTAAAGGCGGATTTCCATTCAGTGCAAAATGTTGCGCGATCGACATTGTTAAATTTTCAAATCGACCGATCGCAAAAAAAAGTAGAATCGCTTTCTACTTTTGCGATCGCACTTTAAGAATTTGGATCAAACAAAGATGGCTGACAGTGATAGGAGTGAACTCTGTGGTGAACAAAATGTGTTTTCCCTTGGAAATATCGAGCCAGTTGACATCCATAATGGCTTTAATCAAAATCAAGACCTTCAGATTGAAAATGATACAACTCCTCAAGTTAGAAATGACAATCCAATCCAGATTATCAAGTATAATGTTGAGATATTTATTGGCCAAGTACAAGAAGAACCATGTTTATGGGACATTCAACATGTCACTCTACAATATTAACTCTTTCCCGACAGGTCCCTTATTAAACAAATCACTCATGATTTACTCATTTTTGCGGTTCATATCTTCAGTTCGGTAAATGCTACGTGGACCAAAATACCACCATTCGATTCAGTGTAACGATAGCTATTCATTCCTATCGATAGATTTAGTGAATGGCAACATTATAGCGATTTATGAGCTTTGAAAGTCAAACGAGCTCGTATATGGTCAAATTACGCAATATTACTGACAAATTATAAACATAAACATACCTTTCGCCGAATATAACTTTGTTCCATTGAGACGTATGCTCATTCTGATCGTCTTGGTGGATTAAGAAGTTGAAAATAACACGTATAGTGTTATTTTCAAGCTTCTATCTTTAAAATTCGACATTTAGTGCCGAATTTTGTATTTCTGCTCCGAATATGCGTTAATCCCAACCGGAAATACGACGAAAACCCGTCAAAACAATGCTACGCTTGCATCGCATGACTCTGGAAATGCCAGAAATGGATTCTACAGGTCAAAGTGCACACATACGCGTGAGTTTTACGTCATCCCGGCTAAAGGGAGCTCCTTATTGGCCAAGTATTACGTAATACAAGCGCGTGCGAGTAAAACCCGATACTTTAAAAATTCAAAATAAATATTTCTAGTCGGCGTATACATACGAAACTTTCTACACGAAAGCGCTTGAATACAAAGAGTATTTTACACATATCCTTTCAGGAAATGACAAAGTTTAGAATATATTCAACTTTTTCTCATTTTCTCCTTTGAATGTTTGGCGAAGCAGTGAGTATAAAATATATGATTGTTTCGGTTTGTGTAATGTTTTGACGGCACTTGACCCCCTGTTCGAAAGGTTATATTGTGAGGATTTCAATGGTGGCATTTATTTAAAAGGGGGGTAAATACTCGCCGAGATATTTATATTAGAAAAATTGAATTTGAAATGTAATACGAGACAGGTTGTCGAGAAAGAGTTAAGTAAAAACTATTGTTCCTTTTCAGGATTTATGGATTTATATTTATAACAAAAATAAAAATTATTAATACTTATATTGGTTTTATGCATCAATCAACATCAGCAATACTCATTTCCATTGGACTAGCCCCAGGTATTGGAAGCTTTATTTCTGGGCCATGGCAATTAAATGCCTAATCCCAAGGAATTCCACCCAATTAAATGTCGAGGGATTCACATTAAACTCTTAGGATTTCCAGGCTGAAATTTCTTAAACCTGGAGATTTCCAGAGTGAAAATTCTTAAAACCTGAGGACTTCCAGTCTTACATTTTTAAACCCCGAGGATTTCCAATGTTCTCAACAGGGGGGGGGGGGTACAGACATTAAATGACAATCTACTTGTCAGTCATACTTTGACCCTAGGTTATGGTGGGGTATTGATTTAAATATTACCGGTATGTCTACCTTGGTGCATTTAATACATTCAACAGAGGCGTGATTCAACATAGTAAATACTAAAGTAGCTGTAGCATGCCTATGGGTGCAGAGCCAGCTATTAGTTAGGGGCTGTTCATATGAGCCGGGCTGGCCCTGCTAGCCAGCTTGGCTTTCCTTGCCGGGCTGGCTTTTCATTTGCTTTATATGAGCTGGGCTAGCCCGGCAATTGGTCTGGCAATTTATAACTGGCGCACTTTGAACATAGCAGGAACATGAACAAGAATCTAGCATGGGCTGTAACAAATTTTCAGCCGCGCTGGCTCAGTTGTTGCATTCACATGAGTCCGGCAATGCTGGGATCCCAGCTAGCCGGGCCATATGAACTCAATTTTTAAAATGTATGAAAACACTATATTAGGCGGGATCTTGGCACTTTCAAACCAGCCAGGCCAGCCCGACAGAGCCGTGCTCATATGAACAGCCCCTTAGAGTAAAATAAAGCGTAATTTACTTCACTAAAAAATTTAACCAATATATTATACAATAAACATTCATGTCAGAAAATATATGAGCTCAGTCATCTGTCTTCTAGCTGGATGGCTGTCACACAAAATTTTAACACTGTCAAAATAACCCCTCAGCGGGCCTGCTGCTGTTGCCAGATATTAGATAGTAATCACCGGGAACCAGGACATCCCTAATTAGAAGACATTCATTTGACATGTTTCTTTTTCCTGGTAAACTGTACACATGTATTTTACACCAGTGTGGTTCTTTTATGCTTTAGTTGAGTTCCTCAAGGCTCAGTGGAAGAACCTTAAGAAAACTACAAGAGATGTCTTGATAAAAGAAACCGCATTACGAAATCTGGTGCTGGTGCACATTCCTTGCCAACTTGCAAATATTTTCAAAATCTTGCCCGACCATCATTGCTCTGCCTTGGATGAATCAATTATAAGAAATTGTATCCAGCAACAAGTTTCGACGCGTAATACAAGCACTGGCCCACAGCAACAGATTTCTAGGCCAAGTGCAAGCTTGCACCAAAAGCACAGGCCCACAGCCACAGATTTCTAGACCAAATACAAGTGACTGTATCTTTTACGGCAAGCAGAACACCACCGCCCCTGTTTACCAGTTTGACGATCTCGCCGAAATAGCTTGTATCCAACAGGCAAGATTTCATCATCAAGCACATTGAGAGTGAGCCAAGTCTCCACCAAAGCAATCACATCTACACTGTTGCCATAAACAATGTCATGTAGATAAGAAAGCTTATTCACAACGCAGTTAGTTGTAGGGTTACGATGATTCGCCTTCAGACTTCTGACGTTCTGATACAGAACATTAAACGAAGAACGGGATCTAGGATTGGCAAGTCCTCGCACATTAGGTGATGATGTAGAAATGCTGCAGTCAGGACCGGGATTAGCAGAAATGTCATTAGATAAAGATATAAGTATCAGGGAAATGGAAAAGTTCATGGCAATATGAAGTCCACAGGTTAGTTTTATATCTGAGGAGAGAGGCTTGGTGGAGTTTGAGCGACGAGTAATACGTGAATGTGAATATTCATTCATATTGGGATTTGCCAATAACTGAGAAACATACAAAGTTTCACAGTTGAGATACGCTGGTGTAGAGTGGGACAAGTCTCTAGTAAAACTTGACAAGTATACGAAAATATGCAAAATAACGATTAAGTTACGCGGAGACAACGTTAATGCGACAAACGCCATAGTAGATCATGCGATAAATATCAGGGGAAATCCCGCAGCAGTTGAAACGTTGAAATTATAGAAGACCAAAGTCTCGGGTTACGATGGCCAAGGGCGAAGTTCAAACAAAGACGCTCTTGCAACAATAAACAATCATGAATAATTAAAAAAGCGTTAAATATGGTGATCACAAAATCAATTCTTGTATCCCAAATAACTGAACAATATAATAGAGTGACACGATCGGCGATTCTATGGCAGAAAATTCACTTTAAACGGCTGACAGATCACTTTAAACGGCTGACAGACGATTACAAGTTAACATAGTTACCATGACAAACGACGCTTGATATATTATAGCTGGCCAATACAATTAATTTCCAACCGTCAAAAAGATAAAATAGATGTAGTTTAAATTCTCTATATCAAACCGACACCAAAACATGACAGGAGTTCAAAACAAATCCAATAAACGGTTGACGAGATAATGCCAACAACACAAAATTCAGGATTTGTAGCGACAACTGACGAGCAAGACGAATAATCCAAAATAAACGAACAAATCCAACGATAAACTGAACAATAACTATATCCACTGAATCACTGGGACTTTATACTCAGTTTAACACCATGTTTGATTGAATATGAAAAAGAAAGAGGTTGTAAAGGATCAGAAAAAGCGCACACATTAGCGGCGTGACCTCACGTGATGTATGGTTGTTTTTTTGTTTTTTTTTTTTGTTTTTTTTTGGTTTTTTTTTATAGTTTTTGTAAAAGTATCAATTGATTTCTATCATTTGTTAAAGTATCAATTGATTAAAGTGATGCTTAACAGTTAATCAAATGCAGTTTAATATAGATCGAAGGGATCAGTAGTTGCTGTAACTGCATTATTTTGCCAGATTACAGCACCTTCAGGTGAGTTAAAGTAATCTTTATAATCATCTCTCACTTGTTGAGCAGATCTTGAAGAATTATTTGATCCTCTTGCATTTCTCTGAAGCCTTGACAAGCAAGTTGTTCCAACCTCCTGTCTCCATTGTCCAGGGATAATTCTTCCCCTTGTGCCATTTTGATCAGGAAAGTTTCTGGGGCAGTAATTGTACATATCCTGACTGCGCTGGGTAATTATTAAGAAATTGTGCAAAGCTATTGTAGCCTTGACAACGTTCCTCGCTATGTCAACGCTGGCAATTATGGGCCTTCTGTATACTCGAAACCTGGTTGCCATGATTCCAAACGTGTTTTCAATTACTCTCTGTGCCCTGCATACTCTGTAGTTGTAGATTCTCTGTGATAATTCTGAGATGCCACCAGGATAGGGCTTAAGCATGTATGTTTTTAATGAAAACGCATCGTCTGCTGCAAATACGTAAGGGTATTCCTTTGTTGAACCAGAGTTTTCTATAATGTGCGGAGTTGGAATATCAAGAAGATTTTTGTCAATAGCATACCCGATCTTGCTGTTCGCTCTGTCGACCATTGTCACCAACGTCTACTAAGTTATATTCATAGTTCGCATTGCATACTGCTAGCAATACAATACTCTGACCCAGACCATGGTGGAGCTTGGATAACGATGTGCCTTCCCTCAATAGCCCCAAGGCAGTTAGGAAAATTCCATTTTTGATGGAATTTGTTGGCAATCTCCAACCAACTCGGGTGGTGGGTTGGTGCCTCTATAAATTATCGTTTTTGCAAATTATCCCAAATAACTTTGCTTGTATGTTTAATCACTCTACTCACAACTGATGGACTCGTACGGTAGCACGTTGCCAGTGTGGTTTGGGAATCACCAGTGGAAAGGTAATGCAAGGTGACACATAATCTTTCTTCTGGAGATGCTACAGAATGTCTAAGCAAAGATTTAACTAAAGATGGAGCAACCCACAGCAACAGAAGCTCAAATTTTTCTGGACTCATACGAAATGTCTTAAAAAAAAAGTACTCTTGATCAAAAATCGCAAGTTCTCGAACAACTTTGTAGTGTACCGCGAACGCAATCGTAAAAATAAACATCAACAGTAGTTTTCTTTTATTAAGCCACCTACGAAATGCAATCCTTCTGTTGATGGCAGCCTAGCCCGCGTGCAGGCCCAAGGGAACTGATAGTGGGCCTCCAAGCAAGGCCCGGTATTTTTTTGTAAAACGCCCCTTTTCATAACACGCCCCATTCGCGCGTCAATTGTCAAAAAAGAACCAATGACAGCACCCAAATATTGACAAACAAACTCACATTAAAATGTTGCGGGGTTTTCTCTGCTTATTCAGAATATAAACAATGTGTAAATGGCTGCGTTTTAACTCCAAAAAAGCAAGCAACACAGTCAGTAATTGCCAAATTTGCAAGTGCTCATTTTCAACTAAAATCGTAACAGAAAACCAGCCTCAAACTTCAAATCGTGAGGGTGCGACTACATTAGCATTCACTGTCGCCATTTTTATAAATAAATGGTCTCCGTATCAGATCGTGTGTGCAATTCTTGTTGGCGGCGGAAAGTACGAAATTTATTTCAGTTATTTCATTTAGTAAAGAACTCTACAAAAGAAGAGAGCGTTCAGAGTCCAGATCGTTTCGTTTCAAACGGCAATTTAATACCGTCTTCTGTTTCGCTCTCTCAGCGAAGCCGTTGTAAATCGCAAAGTGTTTCGAATAGGCTTACATGCAACTGCATCTCAACATCAACCAAAAGATCACTTTCTTGAGGTACATATAACGTATCAACTCTGTTTGAAATTAATGAAACTCAAGTGTAAAGGTTACTATAGTTTACCCCAGTCGTAATGTTGCTATTCCAACACCTCACGACAAGCAATCCCCATTGACATAACGGCAAAAACATCTCTTCCTTCAAGTAAACTATAAACAGTCTGTTCTTGTTCCATTTGTAATCGAAAAAAGTGATCAATTTTCGAATTTTAAGCTTATCGAGAGAATATCGAGAGCCTTTGTGATGAATCACTGACCTAATTATAGAATCCAACAGCAAACAACCAATCAGAATGCCGCGTTCGTGGGCGAACGCGGAAAGTACAAAATACCGGGCCTTGCTTGCAGGCCCACTATCAAGTTCCCTTGAGCCTGCTCCCTTGGGCCTGCACGCGGGCTAAATGAAAAACCACTTGATATTTTTACGATCTCTGAATACGTAACGACATAGTTCATTGTGACGCTACTTACACACACGTATAAGCGCGTGTAAGTGATATGAAATGATACTGTGATGACGTCATGGGTGGTGTTTAGTGCACCACTCGCACCACCCAAAGTAGAACCCCTCTTCCCTATACTACTGCAATATGATGTACGTGATGGTCCGTTATTGAAAATGTGCGTGGCATACTGATAGCATTGTCATTCTACAGTACTGTATTACATGTATTGGGGTACTTAACATCGACGCATTTGTCTTCTCAGTGTCACTAAGGAGCAAGATAAAGTGGTCTCTTTGGAGTATCTTTGCTTGGAAAAACTAAACTAGAATTTCGTCCAAAAATGTCATTTAGTGCCTTTTTTTCACAAGCACACTATTTCAACCATGGTTTGGTTTCTGCGATGTTTAAATTGCAGTCTCCAAATTCCCACCGAGTCAACTGACTCGATTGACTCAAAGCTAGTTACGGGCCTGAAAATGATGTTCAAATTCGGAAATTGTTAACTTAACATCATTTTCTCACTTTGATATATTGACCACCTACTGCAAGTAGTTCTTAGGGAAATTGCACTAGGAGGAGGATCAAAATTGCCGACTGGAGGGGCTAGTAAGAGGGCTGGGGGAGACATGTTTCCCCTCAGCCAGTGTATATGTCAAAAGACGCCTTGAGTTTGCCACAACTTTCTACGAATAGGAATTCAATAGTTATTCGCAATTTTGCGAACAAAGCACAAGAATGATATAGCATAAATTATCATGCATAATGTTTTCAAGTGACGTGAATAAGCCCTACGGGAACCTGGTTGCTATAAATAAGGAGAATATCACTGTATTCCCACTTTTAATTCGACCAAGCCTTAGGGAAAGATAGCGGCAGCGAAACCACCGACCCGATAATTGAAAATTCGTGGTGACCCCAGATCACCCGACGCACGCGCATCTGAGTACCTCAGCGCCCGATCAATGCTCCCATACTTAAAACAAAGGGAGTGCAAGTGAGGCAATTTACATATTGTTCTTTTCAACCAGACTCAAAATCAGAACCGTACGCAGCGGGGGGCTTCTATCAATGCCTAATGTTGCTTCTCGCTAAGATTAACTGTGGTTGCTTCATGCCGAGCAGGTCGAGCTTGCTTCATTGCAGAATACCACAAGCAGAAAAACATTCCTTACCAAATACTGATATAAAAAAGGCAATATCATGATGCATGAACTGGAACCTTCAGATTTATGGCTAGTTATACGTCGCGCTACAATCTGTTATGGCACGCCCGACTCTCCTGGCAAGACTCGGATATCCATCTTAGTAAACTTTCATTTCGTGGTTTATTTATATTAAGAAGAAGCAAAGCCTGCCTTCCAATACCGTTTTCCTTGTTTTGGAAGCCATTGAGATTTTATAGTAGAACTTTTTATTGACATTTACGGCACACCTCTAACGGCAAATAACAAATCGCATTTGAAGATAAGTTCTACAAGTTTTCGAGAGGTAAGTATCGTTCATGCTTCGATTTTAACCATTCACAAATTGCCCTGAATTCAAACAGCTAACAGTGACCTCAAACTTGCCCATTTGCAGTCTACCGTAAACATCACTCCTAAGGTCTCCCATTGCTTTATTAATCCAGTGTCTGAAATGTCTCCTGCAATAATTCATGATTTCTAGCACTCTGAAACTCCGCGCTGTGAAATGTGGAGTCGTGCATTTCGGAGACGTGCATGGGCCTTTAACTTGACATTTATTTGGTATAAACTTCACATGTATGTTTACTGATTAAAGAAATATATGCACAAAATTTATATGATCACGAGCACGGAGTGATAAACACGGACAGTCAGCTTAGTTCAGTTTAAAACTGCTTGTTTACTAGTATTTAATTTCTAGCAAACTTTAACATATCTTGTTGGTTGTAACCAGTTACTTACTTACATTTTAGTATATAATTTTCTGCATGCAAAAACCTAGAATCTTTTGTGCGTAAATTGGTGATAGATCACACTGTAAAATCATATGATGATTAGAATCTTTGTACCATCTATAACGAAGTAATAATATTAAAGTTTTTGAGAGGTACTGCTGGCCTCTTCATCAGTTTGTCCATAATTATCATAATTGGTCGACTTGGATGGCATGGTAGCTAAACCCATGGTCACGGGACCAACTCTTGAACGTTTTACATATGCTGCTTGCCGATTCTGAAAGAAAAATGTCATAAATTGCTATTTTAGTACTATTAAACACAAGCAATTTGCGGTCACCACAAGTTGCACTTTTTAAATAAATCACAAACAATTTGTATATTATAAACGCTAAAGCTCTGCCCTGCCGCTCATGCACATGAATTTTATCAGCGATAAATTGGTTAAGCTGCACATGTGCTCAGTTAGCAAAAAAGTTTTCATACTATAATCAAATATTAAAAGCGAGCAGTCAAAATGGTTAATTATTCATGTTTCGCTCGCCATTCTGGTTTAAATAAATGATTACAAAGCGCTAGCCCAGTCAAATTGTAATCAAGACCAAAACAGTCAGAGCAGTCTATAGTCATTATTCTTCATTTTACGATTATATATTAGCTATATTTTCTTTTTAATTTTACAAGAGGCACGTTCTGTATAGAATATCGAATCCCTGTTAAGTCTGTTTTCCACTTCAACCGTATCATAACGTACCGTAGCATTTTCTTTTGTGTCGAAGTCATTAGTTCTACACTACCGCTCTGGAAACAAAGAAATACGCTACGTTTCGTTACGATTGAAGTGGAAATTAAAACGGATTTTGTCCTAGAGGACAGCAAAGACAGCGCAATTGAGATGAAAATGTTCTAGAGTGTGTATTATATAGTTTCCATACCCAGCGCATTATATATGGGTAAAACTAAAATTTTGTAAACCAGGTACGTGTGTGTCTTTTACAACAAATTATGAATATTTTTCTGTGTTTGTGTAATATGTTTGCGATGTTACTCTGAGTGCATATCCACACCGGGCGAGCTTGAAAAATATGCCCGGCCACGGGGGGATTCGAACTTACGACCT
This sequence comes from Paramuricea clavata, assembly GCA_902702795.2. Classification (NCBI taxonomy): domain Eukaryota; kingdom Metazoa; phylum Cnidaria; class Anthozoa; order Malacalcyonacea; family Plexauridae; genus Paramuricea; species Paramuricea clavata. Next base: position 3,102 of record CACRXK020001167.1, on the reverse strand, counting down.
TTGGAATACTAGCCCAATGCTCTTCCAACTGAGCTACGCAGTCAGGACGGTTCGAGTAAGTGATATTTCGGAACAGTATCTAGTTCCTTCAATACCAATGTGTTCTAGTAATATGAATTTTTTTCTGTGTTGGTGTTGTGTACTCAGGTGAATAACATGTTTGCGATGTTACTCTGAGTGCATATCCACACCGGGCGAGCTTGAAAAATATGCCCGGCCACGCTGTGATTTGAACCACGACCTTTGGAATACTAGCCTAATGCTCTTCCCACTGAGCTACGCGGTCAGGACGGTTCGAGTAAGTGATATTTCTGAACATTATCTAGTTCCTTCAATACCAATGTGTTCTAGTAATATGAATTTTTTTCCCTTGTTGGTGTTGTTACTCAAACCGTCCTGACGGCGTAGCTCAGTTGGAAGAGCATTGGGCTAGTATTCCAAAGGTCTTAGGTTCGAATCCCACCGTGGCCGGGCATATTTTTCAAGCTCGCCCGGTGTGGATATGCACTCAGAGTAACATCGCAAACATATTATTCACCTGAGTACACAACACCAGCACAGAAAAAAATTCATATTACTAGAACACATTGGTATTGAAGGAACTAGATACTGTTCCGAAATATCACTTACTTGAACCGTCCTGACCGCGTAGCTCAGTTGGAAGAGCATTGGGCTAACAAGGGGGAATTTCGTTCTCGACCAATCAGCGCTTTTGTTTACATTTTTGCCCTAAGCCAATCAGAATGCGTAAAACCCTTCATCACATGAAATTTGCAAACAAATATATGGGGTTACTTCAGAGCTCTTCTGCAAGCGGTTTTTTGCTTTTTTGCCATGAAATTCGTATATGTTGTTCTTAAAAGAATTCTCCTCAACTTCCTCGTGGCGATTTTTGATTAATTGCGTGATTGCTAAGATATGGGTCTTCAAACTTTGCCTTGCGCAAGCTCAATTACCACCCCTCGAATTTGTAGGTTCCGAACGGATTTGCCTTTCAAATCGAGGTTTGAGAGGTTTTTTTTTTAAAATATACTTTTATCTTCATATTTTCACATAAACTTATTAATTTCCTGTGTAACAAGTAAACAGGACACTTCCGGGCCGGCACAAGTTGACATGTCGATTTCTTGCTAAACAGCGTGGCGATCAATATGGCGAATATCTAAATACAGGGAATTTTTAAAATTTTGTTGGTATAAATGGGCTAAAGAAACTCATCAAATATTTGGACTATGGACCTTCAAACTTATGGCAAGTATTTATTTGATTGATTAGCTCAATAACTGTTTTTTTGGCTCTTTTTTCGTCGATTTCGACGTTTGGTCGACTTCAGAATGTGTCAACATCGCGTGTTGCAGCCTGTGGACATGAATATTTTCGTTTGTTTGACCATAACCGCTTGTCTTATTGTTTTGAATCCTTGAATGACAATATACTCATTGGTCTCAGAGTCCTAAACTTAAGGAAGATGAGGAAGATGGATAACATTGGGACAGAATGATTTTGTTCAATGTTGCTGTTCAGGTATCAAAATTTATGGACATATATGAACTTCATTGTTTTTACTTCATCTGTCTGACTAGTCACAATTGGACCCTGTTCATATTACCTGGCTAGGTGGGAGACGACATTGGCCAGTATGTCCTATCCTATCCTGCTACTATTGGCCTGGCTAAGCATGAGGTTTCCATTGCCAGAATCCTGGCTATATGTAAGCCAAGGAATTCACCATATACAATAAGCACAGTATCCCTAACAGGCAACATGATAGGCTTCAAGCATGTGTTCTGGATAGCCTAGCTAGATCATATAAACAGGTCCCCAATAGATCCCGAGACTATAATTGAAACCTTTTAGTCCATAAAATTGTGCATGACCAGAATACCTGTGCACAAATGAATATTTTACACATATTATATATAGGAAGTGGATATTCGTCCGACATTTCCATATCGTCAATCCAAAATTAAGCCCCCAGCGACCTCACAAATAGGCCTCCATTCCAAAAATCAGATCTCTCTTCCAAAAATAAGCTCTCCCTGTTAAAGGCTGTCAAAATGGGCCATGCTAGCCCAGCAAACTTGGCTGGATTTTCTTTTCAGGGCTAGTTTTTCATTTGCCTCACAGGAGCCAGGCTAACCTGGCAAGTGTTGACAAGAAATTTAATTGTGTGAAATTCTGGTTGATTTCTTAATGACAACAGCTTCAGAAGGCTTATACTAATCAATTTCTTACTTACCTGGGCCAAATTGTGTATTATAACATCATTTTTAGTTGTGTGAGCTGGTTGCATTGGCCAGCATATGACCATTATTAGTGCGAGACTCCCAATGCAGGATATCAACTTGCTCAAGCAGATGCTGGGCCAATAAATTATAATTCAACCAGGCTGTTTCATGTGAATGCAATCTCATGCAAACATATATAAAATTAATATACGAGTCAGTATCTTACCATGGGCAGGTGTATATTAAGCCCATATAAATGGGCAAGACCAGCTTGCCTGGTGTGATATTATACTACTGCATGACAATACCTGCTTGATTCTACAAGATAATGGCCTAAAATGTTGCAATTGTAGTTTCAGGATCTGCTAAGGGTCTGGATATATGATCTGGGCTAGGCAGCATGGGACCGTAAAGGCAAGTTCATGTTGCCTGGTTGTGGGATAGAATGTTTACTGCATGTGAATGGTGAATTTCTTGGCTTGCATAGTTGGGATTCTGGCAGTGGATACCTCGTCCTTAGCCAGAACACAGTTAATAAAATAGGCCAGAATAGTATAGTAGCACTGTAGCAGGATATTATGTCGGCATTACTAGCAAATGTTGTCTCCTGCCTAGCCAGGTCATAAGAACAGGCCCCATTTGTGACTAGTGGGCCAGATTAAGGAAGAAACAATGAGGGTTCTATGGCTATATATATGCCATGAGTGACTATATATGTCCATAATGTCCATAAATTTTGATATCTGAACAAAGTGTTGATATCTGTCCCAAAGTCATCCATTTTTTTAGGACTTAAGTTTAGGACTCTGAGACCAGTAATATATTGTCATTCAAGGATTCAAAACAATACGACAAGTGTTATGGTCAAACAAAC
>CACRXK020001166.1:11936-58805 GCA_902702795.2 Paramuricea clavata | reverse complement strand
GATGCGCGTCGCTTCCATGTATTCGTGGCTAATCGCGTCCAACAAATCAGAGATCATTTGTCAAAGGATCAGTGGAATTACGTTGAGTCAAAGTTAAATCCAGCTGATGAGGCATCCCGAGGTTTAAAGGCCTGTGATATTGTGAGCGATTCGAGGTGGATAAACGGTCCGTCATTTCTATACGAAGCTCACCAAGATTGGAATCATTTTAACCAACCGGATGACAAAGCAAAGCTGGAAACAGATGATGTCGAAGTAAAGAAAGTCACAACCTTTGCAACATCTGTGAAAAACTCGCGGACGTGGTAGAGAGATTAGAATACTTTTCGAGGTGGCACCGAGCCAAGAAGGCCATCGCTATTTGTCTTCGTTATCGCAGATTGTTACGTCAAAGGGTACGTAAGAAAAGGGAGGAAAAGGATGTCGAGAACATTGAGAAAGCAGCAACTGTTATGAAACCTGACCAAGCTGTTACTGTGGAAGAAATGAATGCTGCTGAACGGGAAATAATCAAGGCACTGCAGAAAGAAGAATTCAAACAGGAGATAAGCTCGTTAAAGTCAAAACCCAAAGTCAATGTACCGGAAACTCAACGACGGCGAAATACGGTAGCTAGAACTAGCCCGATTGCTAAACTCGATCCCTTTATGGACGAACATGGAGTTATACGAGTAGGAGGAAGAATTCGAAGATCTAGTATGGACGCTAATATCAAGCATCCGGTAGTCTTACCAAAGAGAGCTCACGTTTCGAAGCTGATAGCAAAACATTTTCACCAGAAGATTGATCATCAAGGACGAGGGATAACTTGGAATACGATACGTGCTTCAGGATATTGGATCGTCGGTTGCAAAGATGTTGTAGCTAAACTTATCAAAGATTGCGCCGTTTGTCAAAGATTTCGAGCGAGTGTCAAAGATCAGAAAATGGCAGATCTTCCGAAAGAACGGGTTGAGACCTCACCACCATTCACATACAGTGCGGTCGACTATTTTGGACCAGTCTACGTAAAGCAAGGCCGGAAAGAATTAAAACGATACGGTGTATTGTTCACGTGTTTAGCCTCAAGAGCTATTCATCTAGAAGTTTCTCACACTCTAGAAACAGACTCGTTTCTAAACGCCTTTCGATGATTTGTCTCCAGACGAGGACCCGTGCGAGAACTGCGTTGTGATCGTGGAACGAACTTTGTAGGCGCCAGTACGGAATTGCAGAAGTTTTTGAAAGAAATGAATCACGATAAGATCAAAGAGGAATTGCTAAAAGAAAGTTGCGATTGGTTTCAATTCAAGTTCAACGTCCCGAAAGCCAGCCATATGGGAGGAATTTGGGAGAGACAAATCAGGACAGTTCGGAATGTCTTAAATGTACTTCTATGGAATGTCTTAAATGTTCTACGAAGCAAGGAAGAAGAGAGAAGCCTCTCGTTAGCCTGGAACGTCCAGTCCACAAGTTGATATTGTTGATCCAAGGAGAAAGACCGGGAATCCCCGCCGAAGAGCCTGATGACAAATGATACAGACATTGCTGATAAACGTTAAGTTCATGTTATTGTTGTTTATATTTAGTAAATTTGAATTTCGAATTTAGGGGAGCCATGTAAGTGCTCGCGTTGCGTGGACACGCGCGCGTGTACAGATCGGAAACGTTCGTACGTTGTCGTGCCCTTTTTGGCGCGAAAGAACACAAAAGAAGAGAACATGTTTAATACGAAAGGACAAGCTTTTTGTATTTTAAGATTTGTAAATTAAGATAAAGGCCGAGTCATCAACGTTGTTTACCCGGCCAAAACCAAGTAACCTAAAGATAAAACATGAATAAAGATTAATGAACATTTACATATACACTGGCGTTTCCAAATGTTCTGGTAATTTCCGAACAACTCCGATTCATGTTTACTTCTTCGCAACTTCAAACACGTGTTATTACGTTTATAAAAGTATGCCGTATGGAGAATGAAACGTAGCAATGTAAATTTACTTTATTATAAATCGTTTTTATAATGCACTTTGTTGTACATCTTATACAGTAATTACTATGTGTATTTTGGAAAAGAATATATTAAAATTTGTACATTTTAAGTATTGTTTCAAAACTATCAGTACTATTCTGCATATCCTCACACGTAGTATTAGGGATTATCCTTAATTGTCAAATTTTCTAAAGATTAAAGATATTCCTTATATTAAGTGGAACCCTAACCCCCACCCAACTCCCACTCTAACGTCTAACCCTAACCCTAACCTGGTTTAATCTTAATCGGTCTCTAATCTAATCCTAATCTAAAAATGACTGTCTACCTTTTTTTAATATTCCCGCCCCTGCCCGCCCAGCCTCCCTAATACTACGTGTGAGGATATGTTGCATTATTAGTCTTGAAAGGTCAAGGAGAGTACTATATCCCATCGGGCACACGACGTTGTTTCAACGTTGAAATTTGGTAGAAAAAAGGTTGCGACGTCGACAACCTAATATCTACGTTGCTCTGACGTTGTATTAAAAACATTGGTTCGACAGCAGCCAACAGACGTTGAATCAACGTTCATTCATGATTAAATGTACGACGTATTTCTTCGTATACTTCGATTTGTGAAGTAATCTCAACGCTGTTTCAACGTTGATTCAACGTTGAATTATGGTTGACGAGATTGGCAACCTAATTTCAACGTTGTTCCAACGTCGAAACAGTAACGTCGATCAAATTTGCATTATCAATCCTTTTTCAACGTCTATCCAACGTCTGGAAGGTCATTTCCAACGTTGATTCAACGTTGAATAAACGTCATTTTGCCCGCTGGGATAGAGGATGTTAGACGGCGGTGTAGTACTACATTACTTCATGTGAACTCGTCATATGCGCATCGCTGTTGTTTTACAAAGAGACGCCTGGGTACGGAGACAGGGTATAGTATGCGATAGCAGACTGATCAGCACTGCCTCATTCTCGTACCCAGAGCCCTTCTTACGCGCGGTACGACGAGGGGCTCTGGCCAAATCCGTAACCGGATATCATAAAAACATGGTAATAGAATATATCCGGTATTAGAACAATAACCTTCGTTGTAGCCAATCAGATGTCAGTTTGATATGGATTTGGCCAGAGCCCCACGTCGCGCTCCGTTGACCTCGCGTAAGAAGGGCTCTGGGTACGAGAATGGTACTGCCTCTGAGATTAGTCTGCTGTTTCTCCGCAGCTCCAGTGGGAGAGGGGGGCCGGCTGAGTCAGTCTGTGCGAAAGGCGGTGCGAAGATATAAATTTTACGTTTGAGTGAGTAAAAAATATTGTTTTCAGTTTTCACCACGAGAAGATAAAATAATAATAAGATATGAAACTTCAAGCCACCGTGTATTTAATGTTCTTTTTATTATATAGTCATTAGTAAAAATAACAAAGAAAATGAACACTCGATCGATATCTGCAGGCGTTTGGTGCGGGCGGGAGAAGAGAGGGCGTCTTCTCCCGCCCGCACTAAACGCCTGCTACGCAGGCTATCACTAGTGAAGATCTACTGTAGTTATGGAAAATATCTCACTGTGTATTTTTTGGTATCCGGCACTGTATACTATAAAATAAACAAGACGCTCCACGGAGCGTTAAGTCGCTGGGGCAATGGAAATATGTAACTTTAAGGCAATTTTCCATTGCAGTCGCTTTGCCCGCGCGGGCGAAGAGGGCTTTGAAAATCTGCTCACACGGGCGTGACGGGCTTCAAAAACAATGAACGCTCCGCCCGCGCGGGCAAAGCGACTGCAATGGAAAATTGCCTTTAACTACACGTGATACCACTAAGAAGAGCGTGCTTGTTTTTCTGCCTGGCAGTTAGCACTAATAGTTAAAACAAGTACAACCATGTAGCAATGTTGTTTTAATAGTCAAATAGTATACAGTATAGTGTATCGTATGTGTTAAAATTATAAGAGTTTATCCTGTTGTCATTACACAGATCGGCTGGTGTTATGTTACCAACTGGTGCGTCGAAGGCTGGAAGGCAAGAATATTCTTCGCCTCGAAACTAGACGCATTATAACATCTGTCTAATACAATAATGCCTCGTGAGAGGAGAATTTCGCATGATTACCAAGCGACTAGCTAATGACCTGTGTCTACATTACAACCATGCATGTATAGCAAATTTAATCACAATAGCTCACTCCTCAAGGTGGTCACAGTAAGATGGCGGCCGCGCGCGACTTCCGGCTTCAATTTCTGTATCTATAGTTGCGCTCTCCATGTATTTATAGCTCAGTGTTTCTTTTGCCGCCATTTTCCATTCTTGGTGTGTTTCCACTTGCTTCCCGAACTTCTATTCTATTTCAGTTATCAATTTTGGAAAACAAAATGGCGGCCAACAGGAGTGAAACGGAACCACTTATTATCGTTATTCTCGGTTGCACGGGAACAGGAAAGTCAAAACTCTCAATAGAAATCGGTAGACGAATTGGGGGCGAAATAATAAGCGCGGACTCCATGCAAGTTTACAAAGGCTTAGATATTATCACGAACAAAGTTACTCTCGAGGAGCAAGCGATTATTCCACATCATTTACTAGACTTTGTCGAAACCAACGAGAAGTTCTCGGTGGTTGAATTTAAAACTATTGCATTAAATGTGATTTCGGATAACATTACCGGACAAAAAGTACCGATTATTGTCGGGGGGACGAACTATTATATCGAATCTTTATTGTGGGAAAAATTGATTGACGAGGGAAGAGCGGGCGCTGGGGAAATTCGGTCGAAATTTCGGAAAGTTGAAAACGAAGAACGTAAGGAAGCTGACCCTGCACGCGAATCAAACACGCAGAACACGTTTGTTGAGGAAGACGAAAACGAAAACTCACGATCGCGGAAAGCTGAAAACGAAAAACGGAACGAAGATGACGGAACGCGCGATGCAAACACAGATGGGAACAATTCGAGAACACGGAACGATGAAAATGAAGAACGCAACGTTGATGACAGTGCACACGAAAAAGACTCTGTCTCTGAGAACACGCTTGTTCAGTGTGAAAGAAACAGTGCCAAACAAAACCCCAAAAGTGCTGAATTAGGCAGTTTGGAAACGTCTGTTAAAGGAGAAGCCATACACATTGAAAGTCTAGGCTGTTCTGCAAACACGTCCCCAGTACAGGAAGCTATGGACACTGAAAGTCATGGGGATACCGAAATGCACAATTCATTGCATCAACGGCTTGCAAAAGTTGATTCTGCAATGGCACAAAAGCTTCACCCGAATGATACAAGAAAAATCAAGAGAAGCTTGCAAGTTTATGAGCGGTCTGGCATAACTCACAGTGAGCATGTAGCACAACAACAGTCACAGGAAGGTTGCAGTGAGTACAGCGGACCAATGAGGTTTAATAATGTTTGTGTGCTATGGCTCCAATGTGAGTTTGAAACCCTTGATAAGAGACTTGACGCCAGAGTTGATCAGATGATCGAGCAGGGTTTAGTCGATGAGCTGATAGAATTCCACAATTCTTGGAAAAGTGGATGCAGAAATTCCAAAATACAAAACAATGAAGGAATCTTTTAATCGATCGGATTCAAAGAACTCAGAGAATTTCTGAATCTTGAGAATTCCAAAGTGGACGAAAATCCGGATTTGTTTAAAAAATGTGTCGAGGCTATGAAATGTGCCACCCGTCGTTATGCAAGGAAACAAGTTCGGTGGGTGAACAACAGATTCCTTGGTCGGCCCTCTACTTCCTCCCCAGATGTCTACAGCTTGGATGCCACAGACCTTGGGCAGTGGGAATCCAATGTGTTTGAAAAAGCTGTAGACATCGTGAAATCATTTACAAGAGGAGAAAAAGTTACCCACACGCCTTTAGAGCGCATTTTAACCAATACTGCAGCCAAACATTCGAATCACACGTGCACTGTATGTAATGGTAGAATCATTATCGGAGATCAGAACTGGTGGGCACATCTACGTTCACGATCACATAGACATTACAAGAAAAACAGCAAAGGATTGAAGATGCGAATACGACTTGAATAACAAAGCGATATAACTTTTTGAACAGTATTAATTAACGTAAACAATTTCAATAAAATGCGTGTGGACAATTATAGTATTTTCCTATGTAGTGATATGTTGTTCGATTCTTATCGTCAGTGAATCTTGTACGATCAGTTGTATAAAATTATTAACTACTTTTAAATCAGGGGTCAAGTCCTTTTGGTTTTGTTTACATTTTGAGCGCACTATATTTACAAAACATGATGTACTTAGTTAATGCCCAACAACTTTCTGGTTTCACCATGCTTTTAAATGGATATACATTAGAGTTTCAATTTAGAAGATGTAGAAACAACGCAAAATTTGGGTACTGTTTACACCAGAGGGTCCTCACATACCACATGCGCAGAATATACTCGATCCGATCTTTAACTCCAAAATACGCGGTTTTGATTGGTTAACTTTCTCATCAACTGTTAAACTGTAGTTAAGTCGTAGAAATAATAGATACAAACATAGGCGTACGGGACGGGGGGCAGCTGCCCCCAACAGATTACAAAGTCGAAAAGTCGGGCAAATGTTCAACAAAAGTCGGGCAAAAGTCGGGCAAAAAGTAGTCAAAACAAGAAAATCTCTCTCAATAATAACCCCAGTTTGTTGGGCAAACAAAGCCAGTTGGGCAATATTCGCTTCACAGTCGGGCAATATTTGGTTATTATAAAAATAAATGGGACAAATTCTGTCAATTTTGTGGGAAATTATGTAAATTTTTCGATATTTGGGAAAATTTGTTCGATGTTCCGAAAAATTTAGGTATGTCCGAAAAATTTTTGGACCCCTAAAATGTTACAATGACCGAAATTTTTTTGGCGACGGGGGGGTGGGGGGTGGGGGGGGGAGGTCGCCAAAATAAATTGTTCCGGAAAAAAAAATTTTCGGCACTTGTCGGGCACAATTAGAAAAAGTCGGGCAAATTTGTTTCTGCCCCCCTAATTTTTTCCTTCCCGTACGCCTATGGATACAAAACTTTCGACAATGAAAACTTAGTTTTAACTTTGTTGAAACTTTATAATTCTCACTCCTAGTCAAATTCAACTTGGCGGATTTATAAGGGCACGCACGAGAAAAAGCGAAGACATGATTCGTGATCACGTGCGTCATTCCAGCCATACCTATAAATTTACCACCCTGTTTATACAATCGACCTGTGATCTCTATAATTCCAGTCACATATACAGGTCAGTGTAGCCATTATATGACGTCATAATTAACAGCGTCTGAAAAAGGACGCACGCGCGTCAATTTCTTCCAAACCAACACTTCATATTTTGAACAATAACCAGCAAGTGAGCTGCTGTGTATTTTAAATTGCGTATTCATTCAAATATGAGTGAAAAAGACACCGCAAATACAAAAGAAAAGCAGAACAAATACGATGAATTGATAATAGCGCAACAAGAGAACATAAAAAAGCTTGAGAAGGAAATATCAATGCTGAAAAAGAATATCGAAAAATATTCAGCAACTTTAAGCAAAAATAAAAAGCGCAACGACGAAGTGGGAAACAGCATCGAGAAAATTTTCGAAGGCGAGAAAGGAAAATTCCGGGAAACGCTAGAAAAATTCTCAGAAATTCTATTCGACGTCGGCAAGTATAAAGAGAAGCACGTTTGTATGATTTATGATAAGGTTACCGGGGAATTATCGCTGTCGCCTTGTCGTTGCAAGCAAGCTACTTTTATTATTATTATTATTATTATTATTATTATTATTATTATTATTATTAAATTGAAACCACATTGCAGCCAGAAGCTGAATTGCGTGGATTACATTTTTAATATCGACTTTGCTTTAAAGTCGCAAAAAGATGAAATGCGAAAAGAGAAGCATCTCAAAAAGATAAAAGAGACAGAGCCTTTGGACAAACAGAAGTTTTCAAAAGCACAGTCCACGCTTCTCGCGTCCGTCGTCGAAACGGAAAAGGCATTTCATAGTTTAAAAGAGGAATTGGAATAATTTGACAAACAACGTGTCGACGAATTGCGTGCTGTCCTGCTTGCGTTCACTGAAAGTGAGCTGAAGTACCATTCGCACGCGTTGGAATTGTATTCGAGGAGTTTTAATATGCTGAGGCAAAATGGTAAGTTAGTAGGTTAGATAGTTTAATACCATGATTTACCCAACTTACCCGTGTGGATGGTTAGGTGCAAAGGGTGGGAGGTGTGCAATTTTCCACCCAAACATTTGCAATTGCATACTTGGATTTAGGTCAAGGGGCATGTAGCAATTGGGGCCGGTTGTTCAAAGCTGGATTAGTTTAACGCTGGGTTAGTTTAACCCTTGGTTAACGTAAAATTCAAAGCGAACTTCCTGACAGCTTGTCTATAAATTAGGAAATATTTCTTCACAGATCTAGTCTAGATCGATAGGAGTTTACTTCTCTGACGTTTTGAAATAAACCGGACGTGTAGAAATATACACACTAAAACAGCAGGTTAAATTTTAAAACTGTCTGTACCAGTGTGGGTAGGACCAATGTGAAATTCATGTGCTGAGTGGTTATATTACTACCTGAAATAAAGAAGCAGAAACTCAACGTTTCGAGCGAAAGCCCTTCGTCAAGAGTTTGTAGCAGGAACTAACCTAACTAACTACTAACTTTTGACGAAGCCGAAGGGCCTTTGCTCGAAACGTCGAGTTTCTGCTTGTTTATGTCAGGTAGTAATATAACCACTCAGCACAGCAATTTCAGGTTAAATTTTAACCCAGGGTTAGCGATAACCCAGTTTTGAACAATCGGCCCCTGACCACGGAAATTAAGCGATTCCGAATGGTGGGTTAGAAATAAACTGGCTACCTATATAATTAATAAACTGCCGCCCTTACGCGTACCACAACGAGCTGGCGAACGTCATGATCCACGCCTTTGCGCAAATTCTTCCGGTTCCATTTTTTCACACGCAAATTGGCAAACACTGGAGAACGCGATGCGATTTTAGTTGGCCGATTTATGAGACGGTTTATCAGCCGAACGATGACACCGATTATGAATTGAACGAAACCGGCGGTAATGTCATGATTACCATGTGCGATTCTCAGAACATATGATCACAGCATGATTTCTGATTGGTTGAGATAATCAATAAAAACCAAATTACACTGCACACGAAACAAATCGGACTATAAAAAATCGAACAATATGAATATCAATATCAATTTCACACAATAACAACAAGAATTTAACTGATAGTTAACACTGCTAAATATATCATGAATGGTAGTATAATCTAATTAGTACCAACCAATCAGAAAACTGATTAAAATTTTTGATAGATATGCCAATGAGGAGAAAGGACCAATCGAGTGAAAAGTCAGATATTGACTTTTTACATGCGGTCAAACAGGGATTTGTGTCAGGCCTTCTTTTCCTTCTATCCACCCACATCTAAGGAAGGGAAAGCAGGGCTCGATACCCAGGCAAGTTGTACTTCGCCTTTAAGATAAAGTACATAATATTAATAATTTGTTCAACTTCTTTTTAACGCAGATAAGGAGGCGCCATCACTTTTGGATGCAGTGCAAGATAGCAGAACCTCTGTCAGCGATAGCAAGACTGACGTACAGGCTTCAGGCGCAAATTAATAAACACTTTTGTCGGTCGTGATATGCTTCATATCTGTTGACTGTCTTAATTGTATTTAAATATACGTTTATTGAAATATTTTTGTACTGAATTATTTAAACCAAAGCTTCACTGTTTTGGTAAATATAGCAGTAACTTGAAAAGTATTTTAAAGATTTCTTCAAGCCCAAAATGATGGGATTCGCAACTTCGTTCCAGTCTCTTCTCAATCTGGGACGAGGACACGAAGTTTGAGCATTCGTTCAAAGTACAATTTTGAAGAAATTTAATAAAGATAATTATAATGCCATAATCGGTCGGAATATTCCCAACCGACAAAAATTGATAAGAAAGAAAAATAGAAAGTTGACGATCAGGGGCGCAGGAAGCACCAGAAGACCCGGTCACTGGCCTCGAGGGACATTTTTGGTGAAAATAAATAAAACACCTAAACAATTTTCCCGGAAATGTTGGAGACGGAGGGAGCCGGGAGGTTTCCGGACGTAACATATTTGCCGTAGGACGTAGGCTACTTGATATCTTTAATACATTTGCCATTTGACTAAATTAAATGTCCTGATTTTGACGGAACTTTTTTAAAAACATTAACGAAATTTCTTAAAATTACTTTTCTTGCATTAACTAAAATGACGCATGAATAACATTGCATTCAACATATTCGGTTGCAAATGTTGTGGTACAGCATGAAAAAGCGCATGCGCAATAAACACTTTCGAAATTCTCAAAGTTAAGAAACAACAGTAAGGCCACGATCAAACGTCAAACTTTTCATGTCCTGAACCTAATGCAAATGAAGTGAAACAAAGAACTTAGCTGATTAACATTAGGTTCGGCACATGAAAAGGTGGACGTTTGACCCTGGCCTAAATATTTGCGATTGTTTTTTCTAGTAATAATGTTATAATGAAATAAACGCAATAGCCATGCAATACCGAATGAAGTGTGTTTGGTTATAGAATCATATCATGATTAATGGAAACACATGTTACCATTAGAAAAGCTCTGAATCTGACTTATAAGTCGCATATGTAAAAACATTATAGTAATCAACTAAAATGTGTTTACATTGATCCCAAAATGACCTTAAACATCTTATTCGTTTTACTTCATGCATTTTAAAAACATAATAGCTTATTGCTTAATTATAATTGCATGTGAATACTTCTAGTGAATACTACAATTGTATAACATAATAGTTTTAATTTTTTTAATTACTTCTTATAGACTATTAGCACAAAATAACAGCAAACAATTGTGATCTCAAATTGTAATTCATTTACAAACTACAGTTAATGTTTACTTAATTACAAAATATTATAATCCACTATAGAACATATATCATAATATGTAAATATCAAATGTTCTTTCTCGAAACTGAAAACTATGATTACATATATTAAACAAAATTTTAAATGTAAGTCCACTTTAAAATCTTAAATTCAATGAAGCAAATAAGCAAATAAAGATAATAACAAAACCCCTAACAAATAAATTACTCAAGCAAAGTCTCTAGACATCACTCTGCTCAGTCTGCTGTCTCTGCATGTTCTCTGTCTTCTTCGTCACCTTGTTTGATTGACTTTTACCGTTGTTAATGTTAATGTTAATCAATTTTACAAAAATTCTGTTGTTTTCACGTTTATCGACTTTCAAGATATGTTCAAGTTTTTCCCTCGTTGCCATATCTACGCACATCTTTTGCGGCGAATGGTGGTCGGCGAATATGGTGTCAAAAATAAAAGGTATCAAGGCGCTCACAATAGCGTTGATTGCTTGTGCACTTAGAGAAGCGCCCGAATCCCGCACTAGAATCATAACGGAACATCACAAAAGCATATAAGCAAATAAAAATTGCTCTTCTGAAGAAATAAAACAAAAGGTTCTCTAAAGGGAGAATTTCTTTGGTAACGCTGTCGTAAAGATTTTTCGAAATCATTGCTTCGCCATGTTCGTCAAACTTGATGAGTTTGTCTTCTCCACCATTTTCATCGTTACTGGCTAATTCTGTATTGTCACCGTTCCCAGATGTTGAAGGCTGCAGGGGCGGATCTAGGGGTTGTCAAATAAGTCGCGCGACTAACGTAAAAATTGCGCAGATAATTACTGATTCATAAAATTGTCCAGTACTCCAGTTCTAATCCTTCCTGCAGTGATAGCAAATGTAATTAATATTCACAATAGTCCAGTTATCAAGTTTCATTCAGCGGTTGTAAGCTCAGTGGCCTTGACTTACTTGAGGCAGATTCTAGCCATTTGATTGGTCGAGAATGGTTTTGCCTCATCTTCGTGGGGGTCTGCCTTATTTACGTCATCTATGAGGTATCTGATTGGCTGATTGAAGGAGAATTCTCCTCTCTCATTGGTTCAACTTTTTTGCCTCATCTTCGTGGGGGTCTGCCTTATTTGCGCAATATTTGAACTTCTGATTGGTCGAAAAAGACCAAATTCTCTTCTCTCATTGGCTGTCTTGGCTCATATTTTTTGCCTCATCTGACTCCGGCGGAAAGTTTATTCACCGCGAAGATTAAATTGACTTACGAGTACAACGACAATATATAATCTATGAAACTATGTGTAAAAATACTCAGTGGTTCCCGCAATATAAAGTTTATACGAGACTGTCCAGTCTAAAAATGGTGAACACAGATCTTTTAAAGCATATCAATACTTCAATACAAGATCGATATATCGAAGAGCTTTTAGCCGCTATTGAAGCTATTCATACCAAGTCTATCCACAACTATATCACCAGAACCAGAGTCTCGCTAGAGATTTCAATTCGGTGCTCGTCCACCACAATAGAAATGTACGGCGATAAGGTTAGGAGATTATATTTATATTTTAGTTGATAGTCTGGTAGACCTGGTACTAAGTAAGCTTTAAAACCTTAACCTGTGCTTTATATTGACGGCGGTATTAAGATATAAAAGCGGTTTGGCAGTTTGGCTGCTTAAATTAACTGTGTAACCATAGTTAAAGCTATAAAGTATTAACCGCTTTTGTGTTCGTTTATATTTGTATCGGGCAGACGGGCAATATTTAATTGATGTATTAGTAATAGTAGCGACTGAATCTGGAAATTTTGAGATTGCATGGTCGGGTGTTATGCTGTGTTGTAATACGATATCTAGAAGTAAGCGGATTTTGTGATTGTTCGTGTGAAATCTTGTTGAGAATTGCCCCCGAGATAATCCTCAACACAATAGTTTCTTTTAGCTTTTATTCGACACTACGAGCTATCCTAATTTCGCAAAATCTCTCACTAAAAACCTCCCAGCAACAACCAGTGTATTCTGGAACTTTCCGATTCATTACAGTTCTGACTCCCACGTGTGAACAAAACATTATTTTATACTAAATGTATTGATTATTAACAGTTTCCGACCATTCGTTTGTTATATAATATGGCGTTTTGTTGACAGGAGGGTCAAAAATTTATTTATTAAAAGAACATGTCGATGTGTAAAACAAAATTCCAGACAATCGCGCGACACTACAATATCGTGACAATACAATCACGTCGGCTGTCGGGCGAACAACGAATAACCCCCGCAGACAGAAAGTAAAAGCCCCCCCCCCGGATGGCAGCAACTCGGAAAAAATTTGACTAACGTACGAAAATTCCTAGATCCGCCCCTGGAAGGCTGATTGGTATCTGTGTTTGGTGTAGTAACACTGCTATCATCATTGTTATCATTAATGCCCGTGCTCCCAAGATAATTTTTGCCTCTTTCGCGGTTTACTAATGGCGTGGATTCGCTGGTTTCTTTATTACTCTCAATAGTTCCACTACCTCTACTCCGCGTTGGATGTTGACTACCACCGTTTCCACTTGCGTCCTGTTTATTGCAGCAAAAACATTCCCAGGTGTGTGGATCTTTGCTAGTATCTCGTAGGCAAGAGCATATAAAATCGAAAAAGCGAGCCGCACCTGACAATTCACTGTTATCTGTGGTATTGTTTACTGAGATATTTTCATCTTCTCTGGAAGGTGCTCTTTCCTTGCAAATTTTAATAATTGATGTTTTAAGGTTCAAAAATTCTCCTTCCACAGAAAACTTCCAATTCTTCCAAAGGTAAGTTATCAGAGTCACAATGGGCACAACGAAAGGACCAAAATATTCCGCGTTAAGAACGAAACCAACGACTATTGCAACAGCAAGCATAAGAATCATGCCTGCAAAAAAGACGCTAAGGCCCAAAGTTGGCAATCTTATAAATAACAGCAAAACGTTTTCTTCCCATTGTTCTGCACGACAAAATGGCCAAATAAAAAAACAAGCTAAGTCCCATATAGCAAATTTTAACAAACATATCACTAATAGAAGTGGATAAAAAATGGAAAAATACACAATCGCCCAAACCCAAATAATTAAACCATAAATCAAATCCCATAAATATGAGACAATGCAATGAAAAATATTCGTAGCACTATTTCTCTCACCATCAAAAAAGAAATTAATGGAATTTTGAAAGGAAGAATGAATGGAATTTTGAAAGAAAGAAATAGAATTTTGAAAAAGAAAGAATGGAATTTTGAAACAAAAGATTAAATTCTTATCCCACTTCGGTCTCTTGCATTCCCCTTTGCCCATTTTGCATTCCTCGTGCGTCATCAGAACATCGTACGACGATATGACAAAAAAACCCGCCCATACCCAAAATACTATTTCTAACTCTTCAGACGCAGTAAAATTGGGAAGAAAACACACTGCATATAAAAGTAATGCGAATACACATTTTCTGAACAAAGACATAGCTGGACCACGACCTTCAAAAAACATCATGGATAGGATAGAAGTAAGAGACATAGGACTGTCAGAAGTTTTATAAAACTTAATAGTTGGATAGGTTATAATGTGCTCCAGCACAAAAGGTATAACCATGAAAAATGATAAAGAAAATATGACTATTATCGCTGGAAGAGCAAAATCGACCACAAGAGATGAATAATTATCACAAATTGTCAGGTTTCTGCCACGAGTAATTTGACAACAGTTGTATGTTCCATGAGTTTTTACTCGACACAGTCCAAAATATTTTGTATCTTTAGTTTGCGAAAGCCGATGCAACAGAAAGTCGAAAATCCGATCGATTCCTTCGTCCCCAGGTGGCAAACAACCATCTGTTTCCTCCGTGACTTGAATATCCACTTCATGAGTCCCGACCTCTAATATCAAAGTAAAAAGAGGAGAATTGAAAATAGTATCTTTAGCGCGCAAAGCCAACGAAAGTATAGTTCGACCAATTTCATTCGCCCAAGGCCATTTCGTTTTTGGGAAACACCGAGTCTCATTTTCAGAAACAACAGTGACTTTTAAGTTAACGATATTTGTGGTAGACTCGTGCTGCAAACGCAATATATCTTCGATATTGTTGATTCAGGTTCGTCGATTTGAAGTTTGCAGTTGGTTGAGTTACTTGTTCCATTCAAAGTATTTCTGTTAATCTTACATCGAACGATCGTGTTGTTTCCTGGCTGAAATGTTGGTTTTTCTTGAGCAAACGTTGTTAACGAGTAGCACATGAGGAAAACGATTGCAGTCGTATGGTAAGATAAGGCCATCTTGGACTGGGACTAATTTCAAACTTTCCTATGGAAAAAAAATCATTTAGAGTCTTGCAAATTCATCAATGAGTTATATTCGAAAGAAATTCAACGTCCAAAACAGCCAAAAACGATAAATAGTTACACAAGCACTCAGTTCACTTGTTAAATTTAGGACAAGCAAGAGCCGTCAAAGAACTACACATGCTGACATGCAGCTAGCCTATAACCAGCTAGGGGTTACCAGAATACCAATATACTAGATAATACTGGGTCATGAATACACCATGCAGTATTCCTAAAATTTCAGGCTACATCTGTCTACCAGAGCTATACTTAACCTTGGGGTGAGGGTGAGGGGGAGGGGGAGAAGCTAAAGGGGGGTATAGTGTGACTGAGTGTTTAGACAAAATGTTTGATTGGGAAAATGGGATTATACTGTTCCCCCGTGCCTACACACACAACCCTTGCGATGTGCTGAACAGGCCTTTACACGTCTTGTAATAGTTATTGTTTAGATACCTAAACCTACACTACAGGTAAAATATCTTTCCAAGTGAAACCTATAGTATTATCTGCAAGCTTGTATACTCAAAGTAGCCTATTAAATCAGTTTTTGACATAGACGGATTTTCTGGGGGGGGGGGTGCAGGGGGATGCTACCACCCCGATATTAGCTATAACCCCCCCCCCAAACAAAATGTCCACCCCTCCAAAATAATTTTCAACCCCCCCCCCCAATATTCGGCATAATAAATAAATAATTAAATAGTCCACTCCAACGTGCAAAGTGTTGATGATACAAAATAAACGTAGGAGTACACTCGAACAGAAAAAGACAGTGCAACAGTCTGAAACTAATCGCTCCTCGCTTGCATTCACTGGTTTATTGGAGCAATTGTAAAGTTTTGAAACTCTATTATCTTCCCTGAATAGAGTTTGCAGTGCCTTGTCATGCGAATAGCTTGCACGCAAGGAACGTTTGGAATTTTTACGAACACTATTTTTAGTTTTTAATTCTTTTAGGAAATAGACTTGCCTAGATTTAATCTTTACGCTCCAGATATTATTTACATCGGAGTTGCATCATAAATTGTACTCGGATTCAAACAACACAATGTCAATGACTTTATAAAAGTAAAAGCATATTGTGTATTGGCCTATTGGGTTTACACTTTACAGGTTCATTTAACTTTAAGTCTTTAACTCTTTCAAGTCTCAACAGACAATCGGACATGCCAAATCCATTGATATGACAAATTGACAACTTCAAAAAACTTTCTTTCGAAGCTAGAAATCATGATTTTTTTCAAATGTTTCCTGGGGTACTTTGTTTTCTGCTCTCTAGACTCCCCCTCGCGGCTCTAGTGCTCCACCCCTAGAATATAGACCTTACTGGGGTTTGGTGACACTTTGTGTTGCTTCAGTCACCTGCTCACGGCTCACCCCCCTAAAATTTCTGGCACCACCCCAGTAATAAATATGAAAATCCGTCTATGGTTTTTGATTCAAATTTTGTAGATATACTATTGCCCAAATATGCTACGAAATAATAGTAGTAATGACCTATAAATTTGAACTGAGAATTTAATGAAGGGAGGAAATTAACTTACATGAAGTTCATAAATAACATGTAAAGATAAAATAATCTGGGGTAAGTTTACAAATAAGTTGCAAAGATAAAATAGTCTAGATTAGTATGTAAATTTGTGTAAATTTGCGTTATAGAAATGCTAATCGTAAAACTTACATGAAGTTTCCTGAATAAAAGTGGGCGCGCGGGGAGTGATGGGAAGATCTTATCACTCCCTGCACGCTCACCTTTCCCTCACTAGAAACGTCATGTAAGCCTCTCAGCGAAGGAAACAGCTGTAGAGACAAGACGTATAACCACAAAGCTATATTTGTAAATATTCATTACTCTTATAATTCATTAATAATTCATGAGCCGAAAAGACAAAGGAAATCACGAACGTGCAGATGGTTTATATGTGATATCATAAAAATCATGTTAATTTACATAAACTTTACTTTAGCTTTGATTTCCTCTGCTTAGTCTGTAAGACTTAGACAACTTTTATAAAAAATAATAAAGAATATGTAAAAGAGAACAAAAAACAGGCAACAGAGTATATGCTACTGAAACTCATGTTTAAGTAGGTTCTTTTAATTTCAGTTAAACTCCTTTACGCTATATAGTTTTTGTCATGAATTGAAATACTGAATAAAACTTGTTCAAAAACTCATTAATAATTCATGAAGCAATACGCCCGATAATAAGATGTGCGGGTGTGATCGCTTCTTCGATGTCATCGCTGTACGAGTATGTCAAGGGACGTGAATTCAAAACAACCTCGATTTCTGCGAGAATGGTAGATAGTTCTTGATTGCATTCGTCCGAAGGTTGGGAAAGGGGTTTAGAAGCTGGCCATTCACCTTCATCGCAAACCAACCACGAAGGACCATGAAACCAAGTGTCGCTAGTCTGTAATTGTGACGCCTTTGCTCCCCGCGAAGGAATGTCTGCCGGGTTATCCCTTCCGGGAGTGTGAGACCAACATTCTACCGGCACTAAACTACGAATTTCATTGACTCGGTTTTCCACAAACGTCTTCCATTCCTTTTCTTTCCCCTGAATCCAAAACAATGCTGTGATCGAGTCCGTCCAGCATTTTATTATGTCAATATCGATTACCGATTGAAGCGCTGACATAACTTTAGCCATTAATCGTGCAAGGATTAAAGCAGATAACAGTTCAAGTCTTGGTATTGAAGTCTGGGAAAGTGGAGCTACTGTTGTCTTCGACATAACTAATGAAGTACGGATATCGACCTCGGTCTCGACTCTCAAATAGACAACGGCTGCGTAACAGACACGCGAACTGTCACAAAATCCATGCAACTGATAAGAAATAGAACCGTCTGCCGAGTTACTCAAGTAACACCGTGGAATTTCGATGTACCCAACCTTGTTCAATTCATCGCACCAGCTTTGCCACTTATGATATAACAGTTCGGATAAAGGTTCGTCCCAGCCCAATTTGCTTTGACAAAGTTCTTGGAATAAAACCTTCATTTCAGTAAATATAGGGGTAAGAACACCCAACGGGTCGAACACCTTGGCAATGATCTTTAAAATACTTCGTTTACTAGAAGGGAATTCACTCGCTAGTTTGATTATGTCGTCAAACCGGAAAACGAATGTGTCCTTTGCAAAGTTCCAATTCAGACCCAAAACCTTTTGCTCTGCCTGGTTTAAATTTGAGGATTCGGTTATTAAGGATAACTTTGCATACGACAGATCTTCTTCCATGATTTCTTGATTCTGTGTTTGATCTTGGTCTCCTGGTGGATCAGACTCTGATTCTTCGCACTGGATTTGTCTTCGAAGACTAGCAGAGTTAGAACACCACTTACGCAAGTTGAAACCGCCTATCTTCATAATCTCCTTCAACTTGAGGTAGGTTGCGAATGCTTTGTCGTCGGTTTGCTCTCCCGTACTTAGATCATCTACATACAAGCTGTCAATGATTCTTCTTGCGAGCTCTGGATCGTTCTGACGATAGTTCGATATATGATATTCAAGAGTAGCATTCAATAAGAACGGACTTGATGTAACACCGAATACCACACGACAAAACCGATATATGACTTCCTTAGGATTATCACTGTCCGTATCATCAATCCACAGAAACCGAAGAACATCTCGATCTGCAGGTAACACAGAGACCATTAAAAAAGCTTTCTCAATGTCTGCAATCAGGGCCACCTTGTTCGTCCGGAATCTCATTAACACATCAGCTAACTTTGGCAGAAGGCACGGGCCTTTATACAAGCATTCGTTTAGAGATGGATTGTTATTAACTTTCGCTGACGCGTCGTAAACAATCCTGAGCTTTGTGGTATTCTTATCACGTCTGATAACAGGATGGTGAGGAATATAATGTGTTATACCAACTGTTGATGCACCGCTTGGGTTGACTTCTTCAATGATTCCCATTTTGAGCTGATCTTTGATTACACCGTCATATTCTTCGATAATTTTTTGTGCCTTTAACTTGCCCACCAAGGATCCTAAACGTCGCCTACATAACTGGTAATTGTCTGGGAGTGTGTCATGAGATGGTTTCCATGGCAATTTCACCTCGTAGTGGCCATCTTTGAAGTCGACATCCTTCTTGAATTGATCTTGTATGGTCTCTTCAGATGAAGAAATCCCGATTGCTTCGAGGTCCCAAAATTGACGTAGTTGCTTCTCCAGACGTTTGTCTCCAGGATGGATGGTAGCTGTTTCATTGCTTACTCGAAGAACATGTGTGCTGGTTAAATTCACTTGAGTTGATTCAACCTCATCGTCAACTGGGCCCGAAAGAACCCACCCAAACATGGAGTTTACAGCAACAGGGCCAAGCTCCCCCCGTCTTATGTCTCCGTTCAAGAAATGCCAATAATTATAGTCACCGCCAATTAGAATGTCTACTTCAGAACCAATGTTACTTTCCGGACCAATGTCTGCAAGCTTGAGTCCTTGAAGATGGGAATAATTATGACAAGCAATTTCAATAGCTTGGTTCTTTAATGGTGAGCAAATTGTCGGTATAGTAAATGCATTAAGCTGAACAATTTGATTGGAGTCTTCTCCTTTCACCGTGAGTTGTACAAGATCTTGCGTTTGAAGCTGACCAACGCTCGAACCAAACGTTTTTATCATGAGAGTTTCTTTCTTAATTGTTGGTAGATTTAATGATTCTTTGATGCGATGGGTAACATATGACCTCTGACTACCACTGTCGAAAATTATTCTTGCTTGAATGGATTTCTCTGGGTCTTCACTATTGATAACAGTTGCTATAGCCGTTTGTAATAACACAGATGTCTTCGCTTCAGTGAACACATAGGTAGCTGTTGTTTCTTTAGCACCGTCCACAGGTGGCTTGCCACCACCCTTATTTTGCTCTTGTTGTAGGGGTGGGGTTTGTGGGGCTTGCTCACAGATACTGGGATGATGACGTTTATTGCACTTAAAACAAGACTTGCCATTGCAATCCTTTGCTAAGTGTGACTTTCGCAAGCAGACATAACACCGTCCTTCCTTTTTCAATAGCTCCTTTCTTGCTTGAACATTTGTTATGACGTCACACTTAAATGAGGCGTGAGCCTTTCGACAATATGTACACGATACCTTAATTCCTTGAGCTTGTAGAGCAGCTGCTGATAAATAACTACCCTTTGAACGTCCCCCATCCCCCTTAGGGCTAGATCCATCCTTCGAACTCTGTTTGGAAGTTTCCTTGATATTTTCCTTGATAGTAGAACTAGCACACCTTTCTCTCGCTTCTAATTCTGTTCGTAAATGTTTCAAAATCTCATCTAGCTTCCAATTTTCTGTACTAATTTGACGGCTTAGAATAAGTCGAAGGTCTTCCGGAACCTTTGACAAAATGATAGGGACAAGTAATGTGCCGTACTGCTCAGATTCAACCCCGAGTGTTTTGAGACCTCTTACATGAACTTCTATGCTATCATAGACCCTTCTGATTTTGTTTACATCTGAGTTACAAGTTGTGCCTTCTAACTTGAGTAAAGCATCCATATGAGCATTAATAATGGTTTGTTTTTGTGCGAAACGCCCCTTTAATAAATCCAGTGCAATTGTATAATTTGCAGATGTCAATTGTAAGCCTGCAACCGCAGATGCAGCTTCACCCTGCAGATAACTTCGCAAATAATTAAACTTCTCCATCTCAGACATATGTGTATTATCATGAATAGCACACTTGTAACTATCCCACCATTCATTCCAGACTTTTGGGTCACCATTGAATTTGTTAAGTTGTAATTTAGGAAGTTTAGTTCGTACCTGTGTGACTTCAGTAAAACTTGAATCCCCTGTGTTTCCCAGTGAATGATCATTGTTTACGGGCGCCTGACTTGTTGTGAGTTGAAGTTTCTTGAGTAAACTGTTTATATTTACCAAATACATTTGAATCATTTCCTTGAATTCGCCCGCTTCTTCGATTTCCTTAACAATGCTTTCTTCTTCGACAAGAAGAAGTATTGCATCATCAAGGCCTTGTATTGTTGACATTCTATCAGTCAATGAAATTTTCATACATTCGATTTTGTTGACGTCGGGAACGTCCGCTGACATTAACTCGTCTGAGGTTGCAAAAAGCTTTTTGATATATGACCGATGACCCGTTCTGATTCTCTTCTGTTTAGTAAGATCCTTGTCGTTCGACATCGCTGTGAAATTGCTCCAAAACTATAGAACTAAATCCGATTCAATCCGGCTCGTTGAGGACCACATGTTAACTTTTGATAATATAATTCATATCTTTCGTATTAACCTTCGATTGTTCTACTTATATTTCCCTTTATTACGTCAACCAACCATAAAAACAATAAGTTTTATATCCCTTAATTTCTATAAAATACAATTCACAGCGCCATAACTCTAACAACAACAAGAGAGTTCACATGTTCTCAATTAACCAATCACGTTAAACTATATCTATAATTATGTTAAATTATTACTGTTTCCACTTAACGTTAAAAATTTCAATTTTCCTACTCAAATTCGTACAGTCCACAAGTTGTTTGATTGCAAAACTCCAAAACCGAGCGGCAAGGGTTATTTCAGGCGACTCATATGAAGTACGCTCCCTTGACATTTTGAGTAAACTGAACTGGAAAACGTTAGAAGAAAGGCGAAATGAGCAGCAATTAAAATGTATATCTAAGGCTCTTGCATGCCAATGCCCTGAAAACATTTCGAACATGTTTATAATGTCCAATTCTGAACGATACGACTTAAGAAGCAACAATAGCAAGCTTGCACTAGCGAAACCAAAAACTAATTCTTTGAAAAGAACATTCAGATATGCTGCTGCTAAAGTCTGGAACCAAAGTGACAGTTAACTTAGTAGTAACTGTATTTTTTACACTTTTTGGGAGAGCTTCACTGGGGGGAGGAGGGGTTGTCAGTTAAATAAATAGTAACTGTATCTTTTACACTTTTTGGGAGGGGTTCACTGGGGGAAAGAGGGGGCGTTGTAGTTTGTGTACATCACGGCCTAATGAAAAGAAACCTTTCGATTTGTAAATATTTTAATACTGGTTGATTAGTCACCGTGTTTAAAGATGTTTTTAATAATAATAATAAAAATAAAATTGCCCGTCATTTGGATGAAAAGTCACGTGATTGCAAACAAAGAATAGTCAATAGCACAATACCCATATATAATATATGTATAATGAAAAGCACTTACATGTGTTTCCTGAAAGATTTTAACGAGAACCGGCCAAGATTGGCGTTGACAAGAGGTTAACGGCCATAGTTGGGGTTGACATGAGGAGCAAGAAATAATACAAGGCTGGTCACTTTGACCGTTAATTGGACTAATTTGGACAAAACGCTGACAGAAATCAATCGAATAACACGAACTTCGGCTGTCGCATCCTCGCCAAATTACGTTACATCGGAAAAGCGATAATTTTTGCATAATATACTTTTCTTTAACAGAATTTAACAAAAATCTTCCTGCAGAAAATGCCAATTGAAACTTACAAATGTCTAATCTTCCGAGGTTTGTGACCGATCTGAATTCATGGCCTTCAAATTCGAATTACACGCTGCATTGTCATTGGTCGGCTTTCAAAACAACAACAGGACATTCGCAGAGGCCATTCGCTAACTCCCCAAACGTTCGCTCTCTTACCGGAAATGTCCTGTTGTTGTTTTGAAAGCCGACCAATGACAATGCAGCGTCGTCTTCACGAACCTCGGAAGATTAGACATTTGTAAGTTTCAGTTGGCATTTTCTGCAGGAAGATTATTGTTAAATTATGTTAAAGAAAAGTATATTATGTAAAAATTATCGCTCTTCCGATGTAACGTAATTTGGCGAGGATGCGACAGCCGAAGTTCGCGTTATTCGATTGATTTCTGTCAGCGTTTGTCCCAATTAGTCCAATTAACGGTCAAAGTGACCAGCCTTTTATTATTTCTTGCTGTTAATCCTCATGTCAACCCCAACTACAACCTCGTTCCCAGGCTCTTTGCTCTTGGGAAGCAAAGACCCTGGTCGGAGCTGGTCACGTGACCCATTGAAAATTGATAGCCCAAGAGGGGGGGTGGAAAAGTCTCATATTACATGTTTCCACTTCCGCACTTCGATTGCAAGGAGTGGCCGTTCTGTACAATCATTAATTCATCTTCAAAAATCATATATACCTCAAACTACTTGCTAAATTGGTTTCTGTTTGCTTTTAAATTATACAAACATGCTAAAATGCAGATTCTTATGGCAACAGAAAATTCAGGAAATCAAGCAACGAGAACATATGACTGTACGCTTTGAAATATTTTTATTTTCTCGGGGTTCGCCGGTTCGGGCGTATAGTTTCATTTCACGCATACGTTTCTGTTCTGGCTCTAATATTTATAATATGCTTATAATATGCCAATGAATTGTTCTGATATGGACATGGTATAAATTTTGTTAAACAGATGTCTCGAAAGCGACTGTTTATAGGTCGTAGGATTAGCGCCTTGCCGGTCTTAAACGTGACACATTTGGACACAAGCCAAATACACATTGTGAATGTCCATTCTATTGATTCAACTGTTTATAGACATATTGCTCTAGATTTTTTTTTAAATGGCTATCATCGTTTATATTAAACACCAGGAAGACAAAATATAACGTATAAAATTGTTTGAAATCGACAGTGCACAGCTGACATACGACAATTCATAACTGCAAGAATTTCCTTTTTTGTCTGCACGAGTACCTGTTTGTTGAAGCCAAAATATTGCACAGCATCTCCTATAAATTCTATCGCCATTTACCCTCTTCCCTTAAATGCAAAGGAATGACAGCCGAAAAGGTTTAGCAAAGTATTTTTTATTATATCTGGTATAAAGTGTCCTACGTTTTATCAGGGACATACATAATTCATAAACTGTATATGCATGCACACGAAGTCTCGCTTATATTAATGAGTTTTACTGTAGCAAACCTTTTAAAGTTTCCATTGATAGATAGGTTGTTTGCCTCCAGTATTGTTTGGTAAAACAGACTATTAAAACTTCTAAAATGTCGATTCCAGTATACGATAAAGATTAAAGTTGATTTAAATATTGATAACTCACAGCGGCATTAATCCATTATACAAGTCTAAAGAAGCTGGATTATTCTTCAATAAAGCCCTCAATGGGCAATGCCAATGTCAATGAAAGGTCTAATATTATACATGTTGCAAATTACTGTATATACAAAATATGAAATAATTTATATAAAGTACAATACCAGTGTCTGGTGCATATATCGTCCTAGATATTCAAGTTGTACCGCACGCACGGAAACCATACGCATGTACGGAGTCTTGGCGTTTGTGTGATAACAGATAGCTAGCCTACACGTCGACATTATCTTTCTTGATCGTTGAGTTTCAGTAATGTAAATGAAATGAATTTTATAGCCAGTCCATAACGGGTTTTAATCCTGTGCTTTTACAGTCAGAATAGCAATATTGTTTACACATGTTGGCGATGTTTGGGAAATCAAAGACAAAGGATCCCGTTATAAAATAAATCTTTTGTTTTGAATATCGGACAGGATACACTTCAACTATAAAGAACCATATCGTTCGTTTAATACCGTTTGATCGATCAGTCTGTGTAGAAGATATGTATGTTTCTACGGCAATACGTGCTAAACTTCGCAGGCCAGGCGCGTGTGGAGTGTTTTCCTTGCAAGTGAAATATGATCCAGCTTCTCGCTTGAAATGTAACGCAACACTTATTATTGATGACATTCAGTATAGCAGGAAGTCTTGTCATGATCGGTACGAATTTAGAACAGTTCCTTTCACAGTCTCTTGTTGCAAATTACATTTTTATCACCCGAAATTATAACACATAAAGTTGCAATTTTCCAAACGCAACAAACAGACTACTCTCCTACCCCTCCCTGAGATCAAATTCAATTTACCCCCAAAATCTGGGGGTTCACGTGACCAGCTCCGACCAGGGTCTTTGCTTCCCAAGAGCAAAGAGCCTGGGACAAATAGCCTGGGAACGAGGTTGACTGCTATGATGAAGGCCTATGATTTGATGAAGCCAAAATAGTTTTTCTGAGTTATGAGCAGAAATACTTGACCCCAAACGTCGTGCTTTATATCAAATTGAAGCTATTAAAAATTGCTATTCGGTGTGGAAATTTCAAGACTTCAGCGAAAAGAGAAATATTTAAAAAATACAAAAACAACTGCAAAACGGCAAATTATCGGTAATTATGTTTGTAGTTTTTCAATATTTCCCTTTTAGCTAAAGTCTTGAAATTTCTACACCAAATAGCGTTTTTCAATAGCTTCAATTTGATATATCGCCCAACGTTCAGTGTTGAGTATTTCTGCTCATAACTCAGAAAAACTAAAATACACTGGCTTCAATTTCCCCCCCTGAGTTAGCCTTCCAGTTTATTTATAGTTCAATGCGCTGACCCAGTGCTTCCATTTTCAAAATCAAAATTTCTCATTTTTATCATCAAAATTTCTCTAAATTCCTTAGATTGTATACGTAATTTCCTTGAAAATTCCTTGAAATTTCATTAGGCGGTTTGCAGTGCTTTTGTAGCAATACAAAGGATTTAAGCAATTTTAAAAGCACAAAATAGCACAATTAACAAAGATGATTGCTATCTAAAAAACCACAGGCTATTATACTGTTTAAAATTAAATATATATTTGTTATGAGTTTACAACATATACTTTTCCATTGATATAAATAATTAATTATTCACAGCGTTTGGCGCCAAAAGTTACAAAATCCCATCGCTCAAAAACTTTCGGAAGTTTTTGGAAACACGAGGAAAAAGTTAAAAACAGATTTTTAATTAAACATAATTGATAATTCACTCAAAAATTCAAGAAATAGTGAAACTTTCTTCTGCACTAATGCACCTGGATGAATATTTAAGTTGATCGGAAAAAATCCTCAGATTTCCTTAGATTTTTTCTCTTCCTTAGATTTTCCTTTTCGACACTAGAATTTCCTTAGAAAAGGAACTTTCCTTGAAAATGGAAGCACTGCGCTGACCTCAAAAATAAAACTGGATGTCTGGAGTCTGGACCTGCAAAACCTATTACACCCCTCCTACCCCCCCCCTCCCAAACTGGTTGAACGAAATGATTGCAGACGAAAACCTGTCGTGTTTTATCCTGCATATAAAATATAACACGTGGTTCAGAAAAGTTTTAGAAACCCATTTAAAGTAGCAGTGGTTCCAGTTTGAAATGTAAAGTTGTATGCAAGACGTGATAGCTGTATTTTGCCGTTGTAAACCGAGCAACGGCGCCGTCTAAAACTTCCGTGGGATTTTAATTGTTCATTTCTGCTCATTTTCTTGTATTAATATGATATCAATAGCCGTCCTCGTTGCGCTTTCGTCCCGCTGCTTGTTGAAATTCTTAATAACTGTAGTTCTTTAATTATAACAATAAATGGGTAAAATTTAAGCCTGTTTCCTGTCACGATAGCCTGAGTGTCAGACGAATGACGAATTATAATTCGCTATTCGTCTGACACTTAGCCTGCGAACAGGCATCTTTCTTCGGTGGGCCTGCCACGCAGGCTAGTGGGCTACAGTCTGGATTGGGTAAACAACATTGAATGTGGAGGAGGAGGGAGTTGTAAATGTTTGTAACTATAATTTGCATATGTATTTGCTGACGATCTAAAACAGCAGGTGTCGACTTGTTCGTATGAAATCAGAACTCAACGGGAAACTCGTTAAAATGTAACATTCTTTGTGTTCAGTATAAGAAACAAGCCAACTTGAGTAGGTACAAACCCAACCCCGGGACAAGGCGGGAAAATTAACATTTTGACAATGTTAAATTTTGGTAATTTCCCCCTACCGGGCGAATATTGACTGTTAAAGTTACCGTCCCTATGGCCCCGGCACTTTGCAAATTTTCAAGACTTATTGGGAAGTCGTTGTGTGTGAAGGCAATTCTTGATTTTAAACTTTGATCCGCACCAAAAGATACTGAATAATCTACGTTTCGACTATCTTGCAGTCATCATTTAAGAAAAACTATGAGGAAACAATGATAAAACGAACAAAAGTTTATAAATGCCACGAGGATAAACTCGTTTTCATATAATAAATTGACTTGTTATTTACCCTGTACCCCGGGGGAAATGGTGCATTAAATCCGCGTTAATCCACGGCCATTCCGCCGTCCCGGGGGTTGGGGGGCCGGGGTTTCAATTGACTAGTGCATAAACCCTAACGAGTTTCCCGAACGTAGTTCTCACTCAAAGTATAGGGCCCAGCCCACTCCCGTAAATAGCTACGCTACATATTATAATTGCTCTCTTTTAAAAGAACTAGAAGTAGTGGAATATAGAAATTACTTTAGGGGGGTCCGGAAATTCTGAAATCTATAAAGGCTGCTTTTCAGTTAAGCAGGGAATTTCCGGCTGCATTCTGGGAGACTATTTGACAGTAATGCATGAGTTTAACTCAAAAATTAAATTGTTGAAAAAAACATGAAGATTTACACGAATTTTTGTTGTCAGTTTTTGTTTTGCCCAACCCCACCCAAAGGCAATTAATTAATGCGCCTATGGTCCTATGAGGAAGCCGATAATCATAGATGAATTACGTGGTTCTATTAAAAACGAAATTGAAAGCTGTATGACAGTAAAGTAGGAAGTAAGTTGAAAGCTGCTTATGATGGCAGTCTGGTCCGGTAATGAAGGTATCACTTGCGTTTTTCCGTTGTCGTTACGTTGTTCAGAGACGTGAGTTCACAGCCACACAACTCTGGTGCCAAACGGAACATCTTGTGGCCAAATACTGCAAATAATGATGCGTCATTACATAATATGATGACGCATGTACAGGCTTGCCCACAGAAGTGTTGCCAAGTCTCACGACTTCTGACTAGAATTATACGCTATCATGATTTCGGACTCAATTCTCACGATAAATGAAAATCTTGTTCTAACTGAAAAGTTGAAATCTCACATCTTAGACTAAAGGCTATTTTCCAGTTACGCGTTTTTTCATTATGCATACGTGCGTGAACCCATGCGTATGTAGAAACTATTTCAAAAGTTTCTTATGAAATAATGATATAAAAGCACCACATTGAGTTTTGTCAGTATCATTTAAAACGTATTTGTTGAACCTTGTCGTAATTATTACCTGTATAAAATTTAGAAAGATTTATACCTTTCCGTGCGTATGCGAACGTGTGAAAAAGCTTAACTGAAAAGCAGCCTTTAAGTTTAAGTCAGTCGTTTCCTTGACACGTTAATTTACCTTCTCGTGTGGAAGGTCATGCAACAAGTCTTCCGCCTCGGACAAGTTTCCCTAGCTTGACAAGTTTTGTTGTTCGTTTGCACGGAATGTTCGCTTAACATTATCTGACGTCAAGGCCGCCTTTTTGGACTTTGGTTTGCCAAAACCATGTCACGAGAAGTATTTCTTGTACACTTGTCAAGTTTTCTTTGACAAGACAAGCTTTGGAACTTATAAGGCTTCTTGACCTTGGCAAGCCAACAAATTTTCAATTTTTTGCTGCACTCAAGAGCAAATAAACGTTGTCAAGATTTAAGGAAAACTTGCCCTTTTATATAATGGCTTGAGTTGAGAATGCTGTGATTTTCCCGCAAATGCATGTAGTCCTTTAGCGCAATACATGCGTGCCGTCACGCAATCTGTCCGCATATCGGTGGTTTTGAACACATTAAATAATTAATTTAATGCTCCAATACCACCACTCATCGTTCAATTTCAATCATTCCTGATGCATGATGACTAAAACGTAGTTCGAAAAAGAAAATATTGAAATGTTCAGAATTGCTTCGCTCTTCAGTGCCACGAGTGCATGGTCCCGCCATTAAATTTGTTGCGTACATCACACGGCTTTTTTAATTCCGTATATTAAATTAAGATAACGATCGAGTCGTGCATATGCCTTTATCTTATTTGTGTTATTTCAGTGAACTGAGCATGGACCTTTGCTGTTCACCTTTCTGATAAATTCAATTCCGTTTAACATATTGCACAAAGGCACGAAAAATGTTGGCGGGCTACTCTTTTGAATAACAAAACTGACTCGATATAAAGACTGGACGTTGTGGACTCATGGATTCGTACACTCATATAAACCCGTAGATTTTCCAGTAATAAATGGGGGTATCAGAAAGAGTTTTTTTCATTCTCTGATTTCTCGCGAAGATGATATAAGATTTTATTTGTTTGAAGTTGGCAATTTCGATAGTAAGTGTTTCGCGTAATTTGTTCTCGTGCGTTATAAACGGACAAGGAATGGTGCGTTCAAGTTGATCAGTCACTGAGATACAAAATAATTCTTAAAACTTTACATATTTTTTATAGAATGCTGGGTTTGGTAGATAATCCAAGTGAGCATATATATGCACTAATGCACAGTAAAACCTAACCAGTAAACCAGGAACAGTTGCGGTTACAGGTCTGCAACTGGCGTCTCAATAACCGTCACGTGCACGGTGGGTTGTTTAGCCGGAGTCACACTTGAATCGTAGGGCCACAGTTCGCCGGATTCCAGGCAGCCGGAGGCCCTAGTCACAGACTGACTGACATACAGAGGTCTCGGCACTACGCGAAAAAAACCCAAGGTAGTTTTCACAGCGTATACTGGCGGCCATGCCGTCTTAGCAAATGCCACTATTAAAGAGAGGCGTTCATCCCACGTCCTAAATCGTAAGGTCTCTAATGTTCCAGGGGCAGGGGGGCAGCGCGAGGGCAACGGCTACCAATACAATACATTGAAAAGAATTGAATAATTACAATATATGAATAATTTAGACATTGTCCTCGCCGCTCTGTTTACATGGCCAAATCACAGATATTTTCACGTCTTGATACAACGGCTGCATTTCAAGCCGCAACAAGTGCAACTTCAAACTGGGCTCAACAGTACTCTTCCCAAACATAAAACCCATGCCTTCAACATCTAAGACTGTATTAAATTCATAAAAATGGTCATTCCATGTTGAAGGAGTTTGTTTTGGCCGTCGTCGTCGCGTTGCCGTCCTAAAATCGTATAAAGGTCTCTAATATGTTTTCAAGGGGTGACAGCCTCTCTTACGGCCTTGCTATTAAGAACATGGGCCATGGCGGACTTGAAAAATCTCTTACGCTGAAATTAATGAAGAAGTGAGACCTATATTTCTATAGCTTAATTCATAGCAGACAAGAAAACATAGAATTAAGCGACTAATATATGACTGACTCTGCTCGCTGCAATAAATACTGAATATTGTTTCCGTATTTAATTGTAGTTGCGAATTTATAATGAATCTGATGTTTATTGATCAGTTGAGTCCATGCCCGAGTCCACAAGTCCAGTCTTTGTTTTGCACCATGCCAACATTATGTCTCCTGTCAGAAATTTGGTTTGCAAATTGCAGCGAAAATTATGTCATGTGTTGTTTTGTTAAGTTTTCGCTATTATTCCATCCTGGCTATTTTGACCGGAGAGGCGGAGGAAAATTGTAGATCAGCTCACTGTTGTTGCTTGGAATAGGTTGGCAAATCTGTATTTGAACTGTCTGTGCCAGTGTAGTTGCGAATATTATAATAACAAGCTTTCGTTTAAGGATGCAAGCCAACTACCTGAAAAATATAAGGAGAATTTCGACGGTTTCGAACGGCGAAAGGCCCTTTGTGTTGAGTCGTGTAATTTAATTTTCCCGACCCCCGCTAGTATTAAGTCAGTTGATCATTTTTCGACCGGTCGCCTGAAAAAAAGTGGGTACATAACGTAATCTTCCGCAGTGTTTACGACGGTCAGTTACGTCTCTGTATGTCTCTACTCTGTGGTCCAGACGAAGGGCCTAATTCGCTCGAAACGTCGAAATTCTCCTTATTTTCTCCAGGAGTCAGGACCCAAGTTGCATCCCTAGTCCCAACCAACGAAAGCTTGTTGTACAGTAATATTAAAGTTTAATTGTTATTTTATTTGTTTCAAGGAATTTCCACTTCAAATCCCAAACGCCATAAAACCGCAAGCTATCAGTAATACGTCCAGTCACTGTGTCTTTTCTGTTAAATTTAAGATGATATCGACAACAAGGCCGAGAATTGGTTGGACTTGTAGTTTCTAAAGTGTATTTGTATAAATTAAAGGTCTTATAGACATAGACAGTAAACAGCCTAAATGTGGTATGATAATTTTGGCAGACGACTCCATGCTGTGTTGTCATGTCGCGAGAAATCTATATATGTTTGTGATTAATAATTTATTTATATTGAGGTTTGAGCAATTTAGACCAATTACAAGCGGCAAAGGCAAAGTTCACGTCTTTAATAATTCGAATATTTCGACGCAGGAACATAACAACGGCCTCGTCACCAATTCGTGCTACTCCTGACGTGCTCTTGCCGAACACTCTTTCAGTTTTAGTTAATTTTAGTTGTACAATCTTAGAACCATTAAAAGCCACTTGACTCGCTCTTGCCAACCGGAATAACGACTAAAGGTGGTGAATCATAACTCATAATAAAACATTTCGTTCTTGCCCAGACTAGTAGACCGTACATACATGATAAATTAATTATTCCTATATAATAATAATTCCAGACAACAATAGTCAATGCGGTTAACTTATGAACACAATCAATATACAAATATAATGAGATGCTAGAAAATTTGAGAAAAATAATTAGTGTCAAAATATGACAAATGAAAGTAAATCATATCACATTATAATCTCCACACCCAGAATTTTAGCCAGATCGACATGATCATTTTCAGAATTAAGAAACTCAATCTACTATAGTCTATAAATATCAATGGCATCCAAAATTTTTTTAATATCAGTACGTGCTCCATCTTTAAACTCGAACTATATTGATGCAGTTTCGCTGTGCCATGCGTAAAGTCAGCGAAAATGACGCACATTGGCACTTAAAACTGTAAGGATGCCACGAGCATAATGACAAGAAATGCGTCATTACATATTTGTTCGAACATTGACGTCAGAGACTCATCCGGTGACTGCTTAAAAGTCTAGCTCAGAAGTCTTGCGAAGTTTTTGTTTCAATGACATGTTAGAATCAAGTCGTTCACGATCACAAAATAACTTGTTGTTGTATGGCTATTATCACAATAGACTATTTCGTCTAGGAGTGAACTTAACTTGTGGCAAATAATAGATATATATCATCTATGGTCGAGTTGAAGTGAAGTTGACTCGTATTTATAAGCAAGTTATTGTCAATTATTTTATCGGAAGCTACACAATGAATGTACTTTATCCGTCCTTCGCATTATTATTTGGTTTTCTTTCTGTCCTTACCAATGGCTTATCGTGTTTGGTATTTTATCGTAACCTAACACTAACATTTGGCAGCCCAATCATATATTACTTTGTCACGCTGACTTGTATGTACTTCGTGAAAGGTATTGTGACAGTTTGCTGGTCCGTATCTGCTTTGTTTAAGTCGGGAGATGAACAACTGTTCTTCAAGATTGGTCGCTATGCTTACTGGACAACGGCATTGTCTTTATTCCTCACGCTGCTCGCAATGGTCGTCGAAAGGTACATGAATACATGTTCGCTTAAGCGGCTGCAATGGCTTCGGGCAAGGAAAAAAGTTTACACATATTTTTGTCTAATTATTGTCGTCTTTTCCCTCATTTGTGGACTGTTGGTTGCAATTGAGAACACGGGCCATTACGTGGAATTTTTCATATGTGTGGTTGCTGAAATCGCATTTACCCTAACAATATTTTTTTATGTTCGCCTCTGGTTGAAACAACGTTCACATGATGAGGAAACCACACGTCGGGAAGCAGCAATCCACATCACAAGCAGGTGTAAAAGTCAGTTTGATGGTAACAAAAGACTAAACGTTATAGTACTTTGCTATGTTATTGCAACGCTGGTAACCGTTCTGCCTTTCTTTGTCGCTTTTCAAGCAAAGTTGGTATACATCTTGTTTCATGAGAACTCTGATAGTAACGGTCACCTGATGAAGTTATTGGAGATTTATCCAATGTTTACATGCCTAAATTATGGATTGACTCCACTGTTTTATCTCTTTGTTTTACCGCGATACAGAAAATCACTTCTGATGCTCTTAACATGTCGAGATGCACGCCAGGTTGCTCTGGCCGGCAACGCACACGACTCGGAAGAAACGACCTCTTGTGCTGATCTGGTTTAGAATGACGCTTTGAGGCCCAGATCATGATTGTGCAAGGATGCTGGTTGCCCATACTTGGGCCGGGCTTTGGCTCAGAAAGTACGCAATTCACAAACTTGCTATAGACTTGCTACAAGCTATAGGTGACTCGAACGATGTTTATGTTTATTAATTATGCGACTGCAGTCATGATTTGTCTTGCCAGAGCTGCAGGAGTAAAATTTCGACCCGCGCTTTAAGAAAGTTGCACCCCGCGCAATGCGAGTTCAACAAGTATAGAAATAATGCGAGTTCAACAAGTAGAAAAAATGCGAGTTTTTTTTTGTAGTTGTCTGACTTTGAAGTAAAGAATTCAGGCTTGTTGAAACCTAGCTAATGTTGTTGACTGAACACTTTCCAACAAATTTGAAATATTGTTTCCCCCCAAAATTTAGATTCTCAATTGGGATAAATCGTAGGCCTGTGAGTCTTATGAGCAAGACCAAGTTAACAAAAATTCGATGCATGAACAATTAATTAAAACTAAATATTGAAAGTACATTTTCGCGCAGTGAAAAAAATCTCAGGTCAAGTTGTGTAAGTGTACTTCATTATCACTATATGTCGTATAGTAATCTATAGTCAACCTTTGCATTGTTTCTGAAACCTCGCGAAACCATCTCCTAACAATAATAAAATTTGGGTTTGGCTGTATTGGACATATTGCATGCAGTGTGCCTATTCGTCAAAACTTGGAAAATTAATTGTTTTAACTATCGTTAGACAAAATTCGTGAAATTTGGTCGCTTAATCCTGCATGGAGTCACGATCTTTCTCAACGGCTAGTTCATAATGGTTTATTGGTTTATACCTGTAAACCACATATAAATCATAAGTATTCTCTAGTTATAATCACTCCGCGTATTTTTACTTCTAAAATGTTGTATTTTGGCTGATGAGAAAGATCGCGACTCAATCTTTACGACTGTTACGACGGCATACGGAACCATGGCTGTGTCGCAGTCAGCCCGCGTTTTTATACGCAAGGAAAAATTTAACATTTAGCATTTTACGCACGGAAAAATTTAACATTAGTATGAATGCACATTAAATCATTCACAAAACTATATGTGCTTTACTTTTATTGATTCAGTTATTTCATAAGTAACATTTAAAGATATCAGTTCAACTTTTCCGTGCGTGAAAAACGCATGACTGGAAAGCAGCCTTTGCATGTGGAGCAGTTGTATGCCGGTTTCGGCGCGTATATTTCTGTTAATGACATGTAATAAGACTGATATATTAAATGTACAAATTATTTATTCTGTGAAAATCATATGGACAAAAACGTACGAGTAACATAAATATATTATAGGGCGTTTTCCATTTATAATGGCCTGACCGGTCAGACCCGAATTTTTGTCTCTGTATCAGTGGAAAGATCTGGTCTATATTTCTTAAATATCTTGCGAAAATGCAGGACTTCATTCTAATTTTATCTAAATTTTCCGGTCAGATAGGTCCGAAGCCCAAACGTTTTGTGTTCCATTCAACATGATTTGACCGTTATCTGACTAGTCTGGCCGTGTTAATGGAAAGCGCCCATAGAGTATTAATATTAAAGAAAAGTAATTTAATCAAAATAACAATTGTCATGTGCATATTTTGTTAGTCTATTGGCACATATTGTCATATTGTAGAGTATATAGATTATAGTCTATAGACTATAGTCATAGATGGGGAAAATATAAGAAATTGTAGCAATACAAAAACTAAATTATGGATCATCTTTATACTGAAAATTGAATTGTTTGCGTTACATGCCTGCTAACATTGTTTAATAGCTATATAATATTTAAGAAACTAATTTGTAACTTGTTTTTTCCCCGCAATCAATAGCCCAGATATGCATACACGTTTTGAGTAATGTCTTAATTTAAATTGTATGGGATATATATGTTGTGAATTTAAGAACGAGTATAATAATTTTGGGGCACCGATTCACAAGATATAACATAGCTATTAGCTACAACTTGAATCATTCGCACAAAACGGAGTGATGTTGTCGCATGAGAAATCAGTGATAGAAACGAGACTGACTGACTGATTGATTGACTGACTTGCATTAATCTGGAGCTCAGATCTTAGGCTTAGTTATGTATGTTTTGAATGCGACTGCATGCTTTAGTGAAATAAAAACGACAGTGAGATACTGAAAACGAACAAAAAACTTTACCAGAACTAGAATTTTCGGGTTGAATTCAGATTTATAGTTGTATACATATTTACGTGATCGGTGGGTTTTTTAATCAATTTTCTGCGGATTTTATTACCGCTATTCATCCTCACCCCCCTCCCTCCTTTGAATGAGGATTCGTCAAAATATTTATGCAGCAAATAGATGCGGGGAGAGGTCTCCCCTCTTTTGCTCCTGCATGATGTCCACTCGTCGCCAATACTTGCATGTGTGATACACTTTTTCAGTCAACGTTAACGTTGTCTGAGCTGAACAATCACAAGTTACACGACCTCTTATTCTTAAAATACAATCGTGCTTATGAATTCGAATTGCCTTTTATATAACACTGATCGGTTCAAAAATACGCTCATGCCTGCATCATCTATAGTAATCGCGGACAGTGCACGCAATCAAATTATTAACAAGCTTTCGATGCTATATATAGGGAGTGCAACTTCCTGAAATATATAAGGCCAGAATTTCGACGTTTCGAGCGAAGGCCCTTTTTGTCTGGAGTTAAAGTTAAAAGTTTTAAATTATTGTAAACACAATGTAACTATATACAGGTCATAAATACTGATATAATTGTATACCTATACGAATAGAGTCTCTGGGCTGCCACGCAGAGTTAATTTTAATACTGAAGTCTTGCATATTATATATTATATAGCCTATAGATGGAAATTATCGAACGGAAATATATATACATTTATTAGACTTTCAGCTATTATTGAATCGAGTGAGACGTACGCTAACAAATTCTCTACATCCTACCTGCATCTATCTACATCTATCACCCTGGAAGTAAAATTCAACTGATAAGGCCGTTTTTGCTCATGTACTGATATGCTGCATGCAGGAAGCCCACGCCGCGTAATAACCTATATGAGTCAACCAAATCATAGTGAATCCGTATTATGTCTTTATGAGTTCGTTAAATTTCGGTAAGACTACTTTCGTGACCTAGGCCTATAGACTATTTTACTTTTACAGCAGTTGTGCGATATTACTTTCTTAACTGCGTTTATCCTAATTCAGTACCAACTCCGTCAACTTTTCCTGTGGGAGGAAACCCATGACTTTCGGCATGAAAATTGAGGGTGAAATTGATGGGGTGAAATTGCAAATTTGCTGAATTTTTTAAACATTTTCTCTTAAATTTAAAGTTTTGCCCAATAATCAATATATATACCTACTAATCACTAAGGAACACGCTACTGTAGCCTATATATATATAGTATACACGTGTTTTCATGCATTGCACTACCGAGTATAGTAGGTTGCATATTAATATATATAAAATGTTTACATTAGCAGTAACACGGAAAACTACTGAGTACTGTCTACTGAACTAAGCGGGAACTTACTTGGTTTACTGACTTCATGTTATAGAAGGTTGTTTTAGCAATAGCTTTAAAGTGACACTATAATTAGATTCATATGAAATGCGAATGAAATACATAACTACATTATCGCGGCAATGAGAAATACGAAGTTCTGCAGGGCGTGATTATAAATAAATCACGAAATTCGTTTGTGCAATTCCTTGGGCTTGGGATAGACATAAAGTTAGTACACCAAATAAGTTCCCGCTTTGGTGAGCCACATTTTTATCGAGTTGTTCCGTGCAAACATATTTTATGTAAAAATTTTATATTAATCTGCAACCTAAAATACTAGGTTCGTTCTAAACAAAGACGAAGGATTTTGCGAAGAAATTAATCGATCTACTATATATTTATCTCAGTATATTCTATAATATACTCGGTCGTGCAGTGCATGAAAGTGTATAATATATTAATATATAGCAAGTTTTTTGCACCACCGATTGTGTGAAAATGTTCTTTAGTGATTCGTATAGGTATATATTGCGCAAAATTATAAATTTAAGAAAATCTAAAAAAATTCAAATTCAGCAAATTTTCAATTTTCGCCGTCAAACTCATCCCATCAATTTAACACCGACCACACGTTTTCTACCTATGTAAAGCGCATTCGGATCATATATATTGATCATATCTCGATGTAAATCGATGCAAATCGTAATAATATAGTTTTTTAGTATATATATAGACTATAGTTGTATGTAGATTTTTCAGCCCATGCGAGCGAACAAGCATCCTTTTTGGCCTACACTCTACAATGACGTAAGAAGTGGGAGACTGATGCATGTGTGCACCAGATGTGCACAAGTACCCCAATAACAGAAGTTACTGTAGCTCGATTCCCAAATATTACCGTAAACATGTATGCAATTTTATATTATACACCCGCCAGAACATATTGAATATTATATACATCCGCCAGAACATGTCAGTGAACCATGCAAGAATATTTGTAATTCTCAGGGTTAGAGATAAACTATAAATTCTAATCATTGTGTGCGTCACTGTTAATGAGATTGACGTTCTTGTTAAAACAGCTCTCAGAACGCAGGAAATAGCATTTCTAAACTTTAGGAAATACAAGAGCATTCCCTTCCCCCACCAGTTTCTCGATCAAAGGGGCTCGACTCGCTAAATCTAGAATCAGGCCTGGTATTCCATATATAGGTGCATGGCTCGATACACTTTTAGGATTTATTCAGTAGATATTGGGATTTTTATATATTTTGATATCTCTACTTTCAAATTATATTATTTGTAGCGCATTTTTTTACTTTGAAGAAAAACTAACAATTAGCCGCAAAATATAAAATGAATATAAATTAGTAAAATGATTTTGGCATTAAATATTTTTTTATTTTTTGTATAATGAAAGTTATTAGCGGTGCAATACAGCATGCACAATTTGAACATATAGGTCACCAAACAAAATAGAGAGATATAGCGCATTGTTTTTCTAAAATGGAAAGTTCTATAAATGACGTCAGCAATTGACATAAAACGCAAAAGAACACTCGCAATGACGTGAGATGGCGCGAGCAACTGTTCACGTTAGGTCAGTCATTTTGGAGTTCTTTCACTGTTTGTTAATCAGTTTCCGCGACCAGCTGCGCGTAAAAATGGTCACCCGGTTTTGTTCGCGATTCTTGGGCAGGGTTTTTGTGATAACTACTGCATATCGTGCCACCTCAATGTAAATTTCCAAAAGAATACTGATTAATTTCTAATGTATATGTAGTCACTGCTTGCGTCGGAACCCGCGCGTCTGAGTTGAAACCTGGGGACGAGGCTGTATATGTAGTACTTCAACTTCAACTATTCCAGTACTTCAACTTTTATACAAAATAAATGTTTATAAATTTCCACTCGATAATTTTCATCTACAATAACCTTCAACTATTCGGCAATCGAGTGAGTTGCCAACCAAATCTTGATAATTATGTGATCACAGCTACTCTATCAAGATGGCCTTCAAAGAAGGCCTTTAATTGTTTCATGTCTTTCGCCTTCATTCATTAAATATTTATTCATCGTGGTAGCACGTTTCATTTTAGCTATCGCTATTGGACGATCACTTAAGGCCCGTTTTATACCTCGAATTTTGGTCGTGTAGAATGCAATTCACTATCAAACAATAGATAATGAGATGATAAACCTCATTAAGATCTATTGACTAATTGTTTGAATTGCATTCGACGCGACCGAAAGTCGACGTATAAAACAGGCCTAAGGTGGCTCAATACAGTATTAAAACAAAATGGAAAATTGACAATTAAGATCCGTATTTTTGGACAATTGATTACTTATTGAAAAACAAAAAGTATCTTACTGATAAAAACAACATCTAAAGAGTTTGAATTTTTGCACGGTTACGCAACAACAACGTTTCAAGATGGCGGATATTTTGGTTTGAAAGTAATTTAAAGTAATTTTAATTGAAGCCGAAATATCCGCCATTTTGAAACGTTATTATTGTCATATAGCAACGGCATGTTGCGCAAAAATTCAATTTCTTTATGTTCTTTCAGAGATGTTGTTTTACAAAAGTAAGATGCAAAAATAAGATGCTTTTGTCCAAAAACATGTAATCCATCTAAATCGCAATTATACGACATTAAATAGTACAATAATATAATAACACTGTCGCTGTGTAAATAATACGTGTAACAGCAGAAAATGAGAAAAATAAGAAATGACCTCATCGAGTCATATATAAATCGGTTTTAAATCTTTAAATCTCCTATACAAATATTGGCTCACTTGTAATATAATATGCACCGTTTGAAAGTTTATGACCTGAGCTTTCATGTTATTCGAAGATAAGTTTGCACAAAATATCAGTAAGAAATTTCAAAACATTTTGGAAATAAATTCAAATTGCGACAAAGCTGTTCAGAATTGGCCATGAACAGTATTGTGGCGAAAAGTTAGGGTGGCTTGCCATGAGGTAATAAGGAATGTGTGCGCAAAGTTTCGTTGCAATAGGCCAGCAGGAAATATTTTTTAACTGAATTTGATTTTGAATTCAGGAAGCGCACGCCATATAGTATATGGCTTGGACTTAATGGACTATACGACATCCGGAATTGATTTCTAGGGCTTAAAATCCCATAGGATACATGCACCATGCACGGAGGTTTTGAAAATCGGACTGAACCTCGTTCCCACGGCTGCCTCGGGAAAGCTTCAACAGTCTCGAATGCTTCAGCAGTTCTCGCAAATGGCCATACCAGTTCTTGTGTTTTAGAAAGGAAACCGTATTGCATTGTAAACAATCGTGACTGAATTGTGTAATGGTTTTGAAATGCTGATTCAAACAGTGGTGTCGTAGTGCAAATTGTAGGCATTCAACCAGAGATATGACTTCGGAAAGTGTCGATCTTAGGAGACCAATTTTTACTGGGCCTACCCAGGAGGGGATTAAATGCAGTTTTCCTGGAATTTCCTTAGACAAATTCTTTATCAAAAGTTGCTCTGTAGTTAAACTTACTTAACTTAGAGAGTCCATCAAGAAATGATGGCGGTCTGGAAACTAAACAGAAGTTATGTTTTTGTCTAATTTTATGTTAATTGCTTCATGATCACTGTGATGGAGTTCGAGTTGTATTTTGGATAACGAACAGTAATCGTCCAACAGGAATTGCTGAAATGAAACGTACAACCACGATGAATCGGAAAACTGCTGTAGTTTTAATATGGCGGAACCAAAATATGCCGCAACGAAAACTACAAAAAATCTTGGAAAGTATTGCGTTGCTGGTGCCCCAAATAATGAAAGTTGCAAGAACAACTCGACCACTCCCGGGATATCAATGCATGAATTTCCAAAACCTGGTAATCAACTGCGAAATCTATGGATAAAGTTTGTCAGGCGACATAGAATGGCAGACTGGCAGCCTTCGCCTTACTCGTGCTTGTGTTCTGCACATTTTGACCCACAATCTTTCATCAGCGACTTGACATTTAACACAAACAGACTTAAATGTTCTTGGATCTTCAGGATCATAAGTTTGTTGGGTTAATTCTACGTAATATTTCATAGTTAAATGTAGTTAGAGATGTGGTGGTATTTCTTATGAAGCCGGGAAGCGTGTTCCATACATTAGCAGCTCTGATGTAAAACTGAGCTGTTCTGAATAGAAACAGTTTTACTTTTGGTTACATGAA
Organism: Paramuricea clavata; assembly: GCA_902702795.2. Classification (NCBI taxonomy): domain Eukaryota; kingdom Metazoa; phylum Cnidaria; class Anthozoa; order Malacalcyonacea; family Plexauridae; genus Paramuricea; species Paramuricea clavata. The sequence goes on along the minus strand of CACRXK020001166.1, from coordinate 17,664 downwards.
GAAGGATGCCGTTGGTTGAACTAGTATTCCTTGTTTCTCGTGTAAGGCTCTTTATAGATATGTTACTGTCAGAGCTATTTATAAGGTATTTGTGAAGATTTGTGAGGTACAGTTCAAGTTCAACATCAAACAAAGGCTCTATATTTCTCTCTATTTTGTAGCTGAAATTTGGCGGACTTCCAGACTATCTTGTCTTGACAGATTGTGGTCTTCCCTGTCCTAGTAACCAAAATCCCATTTTCTCGATCTGAAAGGAGACAGATCCCATGCATTTTACACTAGTATTACGTCTATTGAACAAAACAAACAGAATCGCAGGAATTGAAAATGGCTTATCGAAATCAACAACTTTACATATAGTAATGCAGTGATGCAGAGTTCTGCTGATCTTCTCGGCGAATAAATAAGCTATACACAAGCGTTGCCGGTCTTTTCACACAACAAAACCATTAGGTTGATAAATTTTGTTTACCGACTTGGAGTGTATGACGTTTCATGACGTCAGCACGCAATTATGGAAAATAAACAGTACTTGTTTTTATGATCGGGAACACAATTTGTATAAATGTTATAATTTATAATAGTAATTATATCTCATTTGTGTCGGTTTTCTTTGATCGTCCGAGGTTTATAACTAGCTAATATACCTTGAATAAATAATTACATCAAAATTTTCGACAAAACGCGAGAATTTTCATCAAAAATTTTTGAAAATGACAAAATATGTTAGAAAACCTCAACAAATGAGATATAAGTTAGTTATAAACCTCGAAAGTCGGTTTATAACTCTAACTAAGTACAATATTACAAGGTTGGGAAGAGTGATTTTCAGTGGAACCCTGATAAAAAAAATAGAATAATATAGTGAAATTTACTAAATAATATATACTATTAATAATAATGATAAGAATATATTAATGTTTTAAGCTTATAATGTCTTAGCGTGTCCCATTACTGCAGCCGTATTTAGTGTCTCTCAGTGACAAATGATTCTTATAAGTTTAATTTTAAATGATGCTTGTGATGTTACTCTGAGTGAATATCCACACCGGGCAAGCTTGAAAAATATGCCTGACCACGGTGGGAATCGAACCTACGACCTTTGGAATACTAGCCCAATGCTCTGCCAACTGAGCTACGCGGTCTGGTCGGTTCGAGAATGTGATATATCGGAACAGAATCTAGTTCCTTCGATATCAATGTTATCTAATAATAATCATGATTTTTCTGTGTTGGTGTAATGTACTCAGGTGAATATGATGCTTGTGATGTTACTCTGAGTGAATATCCACACCGGGCAAGCTTGAAAAATATGCCTGACCACAGTGGGAACCGAACCTACGACCTTTGGATTACTAGCCCATGCAATGCTCTGCCAACTGAGCTACGCGGTCTGGTCGGTTCGAGTATGTAATATATCGGAACAGAATCTAGTTCCATCGATATCAATGTTATCTAATAATAATCATGATTTTTCTGTGTTGGTGTAATGTACTCAGGTGAATATGATGCTTGTGATGTTACTCTGAGTGTATCTCGACACCGGGCAAGCTTGAAAAATATGCCTGACCACGGTGGGAATCGAACCTACGACCTTTGGAATACTAGCCCAATGCTCTGTAACATCACAAGCATCGTATTCGCCTGAGTACATTACACCAACACAGAAAAATCATGATTATTATTAGATAACATTGATATCGAAGGAACTAGATTCTGTTCCGATATATCACATACTCGAACCGACCAGACCGCGTAGCTCAGTTGGCAGAGCATTGGGCTAGTATTCCAAAGGTCGTAGGTTCGATTCCCACCGTGGTCAGGCATATTTTTCAAGCTTGCCCGGTGCGGATATACACTCAGAGTAACATCACAAGCATCATATTCACCTGAGTACATTACACCAACACAGATTAATTTTAAATGCTGTCAATTGTTCTGTATCCCGCGGATGTCAATCCATGGCAACAGGTCATGTTATGCACATCTTTAATGATTTGCATTATCCAAACCTTTTGAAATGCATGTAGCTATTTAACCCATTTAGATGCAGGTTTAATAGCATAGCATAACCATGCAGTTGCTAGACTGTGCCATTCGTTAAAAGCATGGTAGCTAAATGTCCCCCCCCCCCGTTTCTCGGTCGCACGCTCCAAATGTTTTCTTTTTTGTTTCGGGTGTTGTAGCTATAGTATGGAGTGTTTTATCATATTTAAAATGCTTTTCGACTTTTCCCCCTTCCCCATGAAAAAGTCAGGCTGCACTCAGGCTACTTCAAACACGACTACAATAGTCAATAGATGCCGTTTTTAATATTAGTTTTATATAAAGAATACTAATTAGGATGGACTTTTATATCAAGCCATACTGAATGAAGATGAGTTTTTTTCAGGTATAAAGCCTCTTCACGTGACATATTATGGTTGACATGATTTGGCAACAAGCTTATGAAATATTATTAAATTATTATTGAAATCTTTAATAAAAATTTTACTTTGAGTCGTGGTGGACTGTTTTGAATAATTGCCTTTTAAACAGGCTCAGCGGTCCCTGTAAATACACAAATGACTCCGCGAATGATCCCTTTGCCTGGACAAAAGGAAACCTTTTATACTGAACATAATTTTCTATAGTGTATGGCAAGAAAAATGCAGTATAAATGCAAATAAAACTGCAAGATAAATGCAATTTTTGATTGAAAACCCCCTTCTTCGTCTTCTCATCATTATTCGGCCACGTGTCTGCAGTCAACTCGTTAAGCACTCCACCCCTCCACCCCCATTCACATAAAGTGACTGGGGACGAAACAGCACCGTTGGTGAAATTCCTTATTATTACATCATAAAATGACGTCACGAGAATTAGGATTAGGCTGGAGAATTATAGGTCCAAGATTAAAGTCAGGATTAAAATTAGGATTATATTGATTCTGAGGCATGCATAATGGAGTCATATTGGTGAGACCACAGTCTATGAAGATATGATGGTCTGGAAACGAAACAAAAGTCTTATATTATATAAGTTTATGTTAAATTTGTGCACGGTCACGCGGTGATTGAACTCATAGTATTTTCGTACCACGAAGTAATCGTCCAATAGGGATAGCTGAGATGAAACGTACAACCACGATGGATAATATTTAATGAAGTTGAAACAAAGGATTTGTGCACGGTGAGGCACAGTTCAACATAAAACAAAGACATTCTATTTTGTAGCTTTGAAGTTTGCCGGGTTTTCAGACCATCATATCTGGACAGGCTATGGTGTGACCACAGCACTGAATCAGTGGTGTTGCACACGTGTTATTGGTAGGAAAAAAGTATTGCTGCGAGAAATTGATTATTAGCAGCCTCACTTATTCTCTTTTGAAATGTCTGTGCCAGTGTAAGTATTACAGGTGTGCATCGGATCGGATTGGACGTTTATAATCCGAAATTGCCCGATGTTTAAAATCCGATCCGATCCGAAACTGTCTAATCCGAATACGATCCGAGTTTTGAGAAAGAATCCGATCCGATCCGAAGAATTCTTTAATAAAATAAATTTCTCATTCAAGTTGAAATATTTAACCAAATAAATAAAAAAGCAAGAAATACATGTCAAGAAGCTGACAAGGTGACGTCCAATTGAAGTATCAAACGAATAATGCAGCGACAACTGCGATGACGCTTTAATAAATGCGTGGATAATTCATTCTTGCGATAATGCGTGGATAATTAATTTATTTTATTTCGGATATCGAAGTCCGATCCGATCCGACTGCGAAACAACTTTATCAATCCGATCCGATATGAATATTTTAGTTCCGAAATCCGAACGAATCCGATCGGATCGGTTTCGGATTTGCACACCTCTAGTAAGTATAGTGCCAATCACTAAGCTTTCGAGTTGGTACGAATGCAACAATTGCTTGAAAATTGAACAATACAAGGATAAATTTAACGTTTCGAGCGACGGCCCTTCATCTGAAGTTAGGAGTCAGGTTATCTGTCAGTTGCCCTTAGTAGTCAGTCTGGAATTTGGGTATTAACTCCAGACGAAGGGCCTTCGCTCGAAATGTCAAAATTCATCTTATATTTTTCAGGTAGTTGTATCCCTACCAACAAAAGCTCACAGCTTTCTAACTTTAAGCCATATCTTCAATTGCCAGTCGCACCAGTGTTCATCCTTCATCGAGTTGCAGTCGGTGATCGTATGCTTTGTTGGCAGCCAGAGGCACCGAGAAAAAATGAGAATTATTACCAGCAAATTTAAAGAAATTATGGCTCAACCTAATTTGCAATTGGTCATAAAGTACGGAGGGGCGGGATCTAATTATAGGTGGCCCCAAGGTGGCCCCAAGGTGGCCCAACCCCCAATTTGTGTACAAACACACATGACCCACCCCTATTTGGTAGATGAAATTATAACGACACACCCCACCCATTTGACAACATCCTTTCATTAATCCCATGTTCATGATAATGATTATGTTCACATTGCATGTTTAAGATACAGACAGAAGAACTGTAACAGTTTTGTTATAAAGTTAATTTGTACGTATTGTTATAAAGTTTATTATTAGCATGACAAAATTACTGGACGCTGATTGGTTGAAAGGAGTACAATTATTTCATTAATTGTACTGCAGTACAATTAATGATTTTCCCAAAACAAACAAAATGGCGGAAACGTATTTTAAACTCAAGCGTGAAATGAAATTGCCGTGGAGGAACTAGATGAAAATACGAACAAAATCACCAAATTTTGCATTAACAAAAGAACTAAATGAAAATACAAACAAAAGCACCAAATTTTGGTTGAAAGTCTGACGGGACTGGGCTTTGGCGAGAGAATATGATGCTGACATTGAGAAGTACGTATCCAATTTTGTCATGCTAATAATAAACAAGTAATCATGCGATGTTGCTCGTACAATTAAGGATTAATAGTACTCGTGATGTTTGGAAATTTACCAAATTGGACTCGCCCCGGCGGCTCGTCCAATTTTGGCGAAATTTCCAAACATCACTCGTACTATTAATCCCGAATTGTACTCGCTATCGCATGATTACCTATACTTATTATTAGCATGACAAAATTACTGGATGCTGATTGGTTGAGAGGAGTACAATTATTTCATTAATTGTACTGCAGTACAATTAATGATTTTCCCAAAACAAACAAAATGGCGGAAACGTATTTTAAACTCAAGCGTGAAATGAAATTTACATTTGAGAAAAAAGTTTAGTATGTTTGTGTTCCACGAGATGCTATTAAAAAGCTGCTGAATACTTTCATATGCAAATTATTTAAGGCAGATTTTAATCTGACCGCCAACACCTACCCCCCCTACAGTATTTGTAACATGGAAAATTGATAACCCATCCCTCAATTTTCATAGCCCACCTTCTGTAATTTATGACCAGTGAACTAGGGTGACTTTGGAAAAAGTGTTTGAGAAGTCAACCTTGGTTAAAGGAAATATTACATAGGCCTCGAGATTTTATAGAAAATACACCAATATTAACTGCGGTCTGCATGGGTGAAAATCACGCAAATCTGATTACAGCGCATATGAAGTTTGGACTAGGAAATTTCCAACATACTAGGAAATTTCTATAATATGCAACTTCTGACCCAGGTTTTCAGTTAGCTCATGTTGCTTGCACAGCAACCGAGTTTCGTGGATCCTAACAACGGACAGCCACAAATTATGGCGTGAATAATGGGGGGGGGGGGGGGGCCC
>CACRXK020001166.1:0-11757 GCA_902702795.2 Paramuricea clavata | reverse complement strand
CCTAAACACCAAAAAATTCCGGAAATTATATTTTTCATTATTTTTTGTTTCCGTAAAGTTGTTCAAATTTTAGTTATAATTCTTAGTTTTTAATCAGTTTTATTGAAATATGTTTTCCTTCTAATTCATGTTTTGCCGACTGGAATATAATGAATTGACGATTGCCTGACGACTGGGGGCGTTTCACACCCGTCACACTCTCCTAGCTCCGCCAATGTTAAAGCATTAAAACCCAATGTTATGCAAGGACGAGTTTCAAATATACTGTAACATCAAGTTAGCAATTAAGGTGTATAGGTATCAATGATGTAACAATACCCTACCCTCTAGGTTTAGGAGCGGGCTTAAGTAAATAGTAGCGTGCCAACCTGTTTCAGTGACCTATGCTTCCAAACAACACTTTCGAACTAAATATGCGTTTCACTTGCACACAATTTAAACCGGACGGATTCTTCCTGGAAATGCATGGTTGGAATTAAAATCCATGCACAGTCAACATCATCTATCAAGGTAAGGTTTGGTTTTTCTTAGTATTTATAATTAATTTGATCGCATTATTTGTAATTCTACTAAGGGACCGCTCATAAAGTAAAAGGGGGGGGGGCTGGGAAAAATAGGGGGATGGGTCACTATTTTTGAGCACGGTTGAAGGGGTGGGTCATCGAAAGTTATGCGCAATCATAGGGGTGGGCCATGTAAAAATATGCACAAGATTGGGCCCAGTCATTTTTTTGTGTTAAAAATTTCCGCGCAAAGAACACGATATCTGTTTTTTTAGGCTAAGTACCGAAATTTGGTATGGAAATTTAAGATGGAGTCCTTGGAAAGCAATTGCAACGTACTTGTCCGGAAAAATTTTTTACCTAAAAAAAAGTTGTCGACGGGGGGGAGGAGGTTCTTGTCCGAAAATTTTTTTTTCGGAAAAAATTGGAAAAGGGGTGGGTCATAATTTCTCAGCACCAATTTAAGGGTGGGCTACATATTTTCGTGCAGCTATTAAGGGGTAGGCTACCAAAAGGGCAGACACCAAATATATGATTTTCCCAGCCCCCCCTTTTACTTTATGACCGGTCCCTAACATTATTAAATTCTTTATGATTCTTAGTGAAAGTTTGAAAGTTTGTGCGAGTGCTATTTATAATGGTGAAGTTCATGGATTCGTTTTGTACGATTTAATTAAACAAAATTCTTTTTAACTTTAGGCACAGATCTTTTAAATAGGTACATTCTGGCGATAAAGCATGGTTAATAAACATGGACCAAGGTCTCATTAATGGTGTACTATTCTTAGACCTAAAAAAAGCATTCGATACGGTGGACCACAATATTCTTTTATCTAAATTGACAGCTTATGGAATAAAGGGTACAGCACACAAATGGTTTCAGTCATATTTAAGGAAGAGGCAGCAAATATGTAAAATTAACAAAAAAATGTCGGATATAAGAACAATTACCTGCGGAGTTCCTCAAGGGACAAATCTAGGCCCGTTGCTATTTCTCCTTTATATAAATGATCTGCCAAATTGCCTTGTAACAACAAGCGCCACAATGTTTGCGGATGATACAAGCCTATCATGTAACGGACTATCATCCGCAGATATAGAGAGTAAACTGAATCACGATTTAGAAATAATTCACACATGGTTAACCGCAAACAAGCTGACTTTAAACCGTAAAAAACTGAATACATGATTATTGGCTCACGACAAAAAATAAATTCTATTGGCACAAATACTACAAACATATCAATCGCAGGCGAGCAAATAAGACGAGTTGAAAGCACAAAATCCTTAGGCATAATTATAGATGAACAATTAAAATGGGAAGAACATAACAGTAAACAATGTAAAACAATCTCAGCACGTATCGGAATGTTAAGAAAAGCTAGAGATTTTGTTACACAAGATGTTTTAATTACAATGTATAATTCACTTGTATTTCCTCACTTTACCTACTGCTCAAGTGTGTGGCATGGCTTTCGCGCTGATCACATTAATAAATTATATAAGTTACAGAAAAGGGCTGCTCGTGTAATAACAGGATCCAGTTACGACATACGATCAACTAACATTTTTGAAACCTTAAACTGGAGACCTATAAAAGACAACTTAGACGAGCGCGACCTTGTAATGATATTTAAGGCCCTTAAAGGTCTAGTGCCCGACTACCTAATGCAGACAATTAACTTGAACGAAAACGGCAACTATCAATTACGTAGCAACAATAGAAATATTTACCTACCTAAGCCAAAGACAAATTTTCTAAAAAATAGCTTTCCCTATCGAGGAGCCATGAGTTGGAATAACCTACCTAATCATATTATTGATCAAGCATTAATAGAAGATGTCTCTGTCAACTCCTTTAAGAATGTCATAAAACGTATGTCCTAATCCATTGGTCCTAATCTATAGTGTAATTAATTGCATCCATGTAAATAGTTTATGTAAGTGGCCTGTTTTTCTCGCTTTTAGATTTCCTTTTTTTTTCTAAATATTTTAATGAACTCACGGCCCTTTGAAAAACAGATGTACTTCTGAAAGGCTACCGTGATTAAATAAGATTAAATAATAATAATAATAATAATAATAATCATAGGTGGCGAAAATAGTACAGGCGTATACGTAATAGTTCAGCAGTCTGAATCAGTTTGAAAATTTTGCACTAAGAAATCGCCATAATCCAATAATCTAAACTTCCAAATATTTTGTTACTACTTCTTGGATTAATAATCATTACCCGTTTAAATTTTAGAAATACTAAATATGGCTTGGGTAGGGGATGGGGGGCCCAGAACCACCACTTTTCCCCAGGGTAAATTTTGTAATTCTTCCAAAACTGTAGAAAAACTAGGCGGGCGGGTGGGGGGGGGGGGAATGGCGGGGCGTAAACTTGTAATCTCTGACATAAAATATACCAAGTCTGTGCCTTTCAGGTTATCATAAAACGCGCGTACGTGTCTAAAATGCATGAAATAAAGTTTCACGGACCTTAAAAACAGAAATGTTTTGTTTCTGTGTATTTGAAGATTTAGACCCCCTACTCATTCGAGACTGGCTACGCGCCTGAAAATGGCTAAATCTCGGTTCAAAACGCGAACAATAAGATTTGGCTAGCATAAAATCTAAAAATACGGGTGTTTAATTTACCCTATACTTGTCTATAAATGTGTAAAAAATCGACTTGCGAAGCAGCTTTACCCACAACACACCATTATCGAATATACTATGAATTTGTTACTTGTGTATATATACATTAAAGATTTAAGTTTAGTGACTCCGAAATACAATAGAGCTACAGAAGCAGGAAGAACTTTTTCTATAACCGCTATAGGCCTCTGGAACAAATTACCTTTAAGTTTCCGTTCTGCTAGCTCCATTAACTGTTTTAAATACTTATTATATAATTGCTTCCGTACGCACCAGAGTGAATTTAAGCAATTTACTTCTTTTCCTGATTTCAAATTTAAGTAATATATAATTGTAATATACCTATATAATGTTCTCTTTTATATAAATGTAATGTCATATATACCTCATGTAATATAACCTTTTTAATTAAGTAAACTTGAAAGTCTGAATATCGATTTATAATCATAGATATATATATATATATAAATGTTGTAAATAGACAATAGATATACTCCCTAATTTTTTGTAAATTTTATGAGGGCCACAAGTTCATTAGTACTTCGTACTATTAAGTGTCACCCTCTTTAAATAAAGTCTCTATCTATCTATCTATACATGTAAATATATGTGACTTGTCCTTGTGGTCGTTAGTCGTTACAGATTTAAACCCGGTAATGTTACATTTTGCGTTCACTTCATATAAGCCCAAATTGATATTCAAACCGATGCGCTTTTGATACAATATAATTCATGTTCATTCTCATGGCATGGTCTTTCTTGGAATATCCTTCCAAAACACTCATTGCAAACAAATTCCCCGCACTTCCTACATTCATAATCAGATGGGTTACCACAGAAACTGCAGAAAAGACCTGGATCCATTCCTTGAAAATTGTTAGTTGCATCAACGGGACCCAGTCCAAGCAGTTTGCCGTCAGTCATCTTGTGTTCAAAGTCTTCTTTATATCTTACCCTTTCTCCATCTACTTCTCTGACTATATGTTTTATAATCACCTTGAATAATACTTGGTGTTGAATTTCTATTTAATACATTTTGTTTAATATTCTCCGCTTATGCCATACGTGTAGCTAAAATCTGGTCAGCTCGCTCTATTCCAGCCAGAATGTCTTTTCCGACCGTTGTAGTATTTTCGTGAAGGTGACTGCTGTCATGTTCTGAATTTCCACCTCGAGCAACTACTTGTTTCTCAGAGCTCGCGCGTCTCATTGCATCAGTTGCCATTTAGTTCCATGTTGTAGCCATATTCGTGTTGCAGGTGGCCATGGAGTTTGTTATTAAACGCACGGGGCATGGAGGCCAATGTGGTTCTATCTAAATATACGTATAATTGCTTTCTGACATTGGTGGTGGTGACACAGCATGATCACCGTCGCCATCGCCATATAATTCATGATCGAGATAGCTTACAGGGCGCAGGGAGGGAAAACCGCTATTGGGACTGTAATCATGATGTTCATTTTGGCAACCTTGACTCTTGGGCTGCAAATCCAAGAATTCCTTGTTCTCGTCCAAGTTACGATTAGGTGGGTATCTGACGTTATGATCATAAATAGAATGATCACCGTCGTCATCGTCATATAGTTCATGATCGGCACCACGTTCTGAATTTCCACCAGGAACAATTACGTGTTTCTCAAAGCTCGAGTGTCTCCTCATTGCATCAGTTGCCATTTCGATGTTGTCACCAAATTCGTTTTGCAGGTGCTCATGGAGTTTGTTATTAAACGCACGAGATGGCATTAAAGGCAATAAAATCTGATCAGCTCTTTCTTTTGTAGCCAAAATGTCATGTTCTTCAAACTTTCGGGTGCGTGCTATAGTAGAACAAATACTGAACTGTAAAATATTAGTCTGCAAAATACATTAAATAATTACTGGCCTGCTTATATATATAGTGTTGCTAAGGAGGAAGGTCAAGAACCAGAGAAGCAAACATGCTTTGAATACCCTGGGATATTTCCCCTCTCTCCCCTTGTCAGAAAAGACTGAACACAAGACTGGTCAAGCAATATTAGAAGAGGGAATCACAGTGTAAAACAATCGCGAATAATATTGCTTTGTTGAAAAGGGCAAAAAAATTTGTCGCAAGGCATGCATACTCTGATAAAAATGTGCAACGCATACGTATTGCCTCGTTTTTTTAACGGATTGACTGTTTGTGACTACGTTGCCATCACTACAAAACTTTCAAACTGCACAGGAGAGCAGCGCGTGTGATAACTGGGAACACTTATGAAGGTCGTTTCACCAAAATATTTTGAAATCTTGGGTTGATGATGGGCCGTCAGATCTTAAATTGGTACCCGCAGATAGAACTATAATAAGGTTTAAAGCTCCAACATGGCGATTTCCAGATTATCTTGCAGAGCTAGATTATCCTTACTATATAGATTTCGTTTAATCGTTTTCAAAACGTTCCCATATATTACAGTGCGTTCGCACGCAACCGGATTCGCTGCGTTGGCCAACAGTTTCCATTCTGGACACCGTTTTCGAACGCTTGCGCGGTTTCGGTGTGCGTTTTCGCCGAATACATGTGGACGGAATATATCCGCAACAAAATGTTCCGTGGATACAAACGAATCCTATCGTGGATACATGTGAATGCATGGGGCCTTAAATTAATCATGTGTAATTGCTGCCGCAGCGAGCGAGCCTGAAGCGAGCGAGCAAGGCAGGAGATCCTAATTTTGTTTTGTGGGACGAAATCAAAATTTTCTATTTGGCGCCTTGCATGACGGTACCAGTGAATTTTGACCGTGGTGCAGCGCGGTCAGGCACAAGGCGAATAGGCAGCTAGCTTAAAGTGATCAAACGGCAGTTTGTTGGGTGCTTTCGCCATTATGCGGCGGTGGTTCGAGCATTATACGCGGTGCTTTCGCCATCATACGCGGTGCTTTCACCATTTATATACCGCGGTGCTTTAGCAATTATACGCAGTGGTTCGAGCATTATACGCGGTACTTTTAACATTATACGCGATGCTTTCATTCAACATTATTTCCATATTCTTTCCATGTATATGATTTTACGATTGCTTAAATTTGGTATGTGGTTGACAATGCTTTTTGCCTCTGGTCTGCAATGACAATGACATGCTTCAAAAAGGTTTATTTTATATGCACTTTGCGAGTTCTATATTACCATATAGTGTTGATTTATTAGTAATAAATCTGTGTGTATATAAATGAATACAACGCAGCGAATGCGCCAAGCAGTATAAACGCGGCTGAAATACGATACTAAAATCTTGAATGTGCCGCATGATTTAATTATGTTTTAGGATTTCATGCTTTGTCATTTGTATTTATACTTGTACTGCATCACAAGGCAGTGCGTAATCCGTGAACAGATTCCACATGTGAGGTTGTCTTGTATATATTTTTGCCTTCTTTGATAAACATTATTATTAAACACGCAAATTTTAATTAGTGAGACGCACAGTCGCACATTAATAGCGAGTCCAGTGGCGGCGCCAGGGGGGGGGGCAAGGGGGGACAAATGCCCCCCAATTATTTTTCCCCCCCACCCCATTTTGTCCCCCCCCCCTCAAAAAAATATTAGTCACTGAGAGCGAATAAAGGATACACAAGCGTTTTGTCATTATCGGAAATTATATGGCTTATAAGTTGTCATTACTCATTAGTAAATGGGCGTATACATGAAACTGTTTTTTACAGTTTTAATATTAGTTTGTAAGTCTCTGAATGGTAAAACTTGCCAATACTCCAATAATACGTTTCAAAAAAGACAAAAAGCTTTAGTTTTGCAAAGTTAAATTCTCGAACGTGTAAGGGGGGGGGGGGGCAGTATCCTGAATGGGGTCGATATTCCTAGGGTATTCGGCCCCCTGGGGGTCGATATTCCTAGAATATTCGCCCCCGAGGGGCGATATTTATTCCTAGGAATATCGCCCCCCTTCTGAGAGGGGGCGAATCTCTTGGGGGGGGGGGAGGGCGAAAGTCCTGTGACAAAGGCATGCCGCAAATAGCAGTACCTCAGTTTTTAAAAGTTCTATCTTGCCCCCCCCAAATATGAGTTTGCCCCTCAAATGCCCCCCCCCCCAATTCTGAGGCCTGCGCATTGGCGCCGCCACTGAGTGAGTCTGTGGAACCGACAATTCGGCCACAGTTTAAAGTATAATCGGAGCATTTCTCTTTGACAACCCTTCTCCCACAACATTATGTGTGCCATAGTTGTTTTATTAATTGTCTTAGAATATTTGCTTAACGAATTGGTGCATTAATTCAAATTTGTGAGGCGATTGAATTTGAAGTGGTGAATGCGTGAGAATCATCTTATTTATAGCTATCATGTCCCATTAGGGATTACACTTCAATTTGAATATATTATGAAAGTCAAACTGTGGTATTTTGTTCTCGCACTCTGTTTTGAGTGCTATGAATAGTTCCAACTGAGTTGCACGCCTGAGCGCGTTTAGTCTAAAATCGAAATCTCACGATTGTGCAAAACAAACTTTCCAGTTTGGTACAATTGATGTATTGGTACACTTAATGCGATCCTTAATAAGTTGAGACTTTGAAGATTCCATATATCACAAATGCATTGCAATATGTATATATTGTATTGAAACATGTAGGCAATATTTTTAATAGCTCCACTCTGAATTACTGGAACAAACAATTTATTTCTAAATAATAATTAAACATACCAATTTTCCCGATATTATTCCACTTTACATTCTCGAGGACATCTTCAGTTGGTTTTGCTTGATATTCAATGGCGTCATTGTGTACTGGATTCATTAATTCTGGTCGTTCTTTCTCAATATTCCCAGCTTTTTCTTCCACTTCGTATTTAAGCGAAATAATTTCCTCATCGCTACCATTGGTGATGATATTCTCGGCAAAATCGAGCGAGCTTTTCGTTTTTTCCAAAAAAGCTTTTACGTCGGCTTGTTGTTTCAGCAGGGGCTCGTTAGCTTCGTTGTATGTCATGTCAGCCTGGTCAAGCAAGACTACCGTTTCCTCCTCGAGTTTCTTGGTAAATGCATTCAGGATTTCCTCTTGTTGATACATAATGGCGGCTTTGGCTTTCGTTGTGTTATTCTTCAGGGTCCCGATAGCGTGTTCTATCTTCAGATTGCTTTGAACAGCCTCGTTCATTTGTTGCTCAAAGATGGCGGACGATGTCTTCAATGCCTCCTTGTACTGTACAACAACGTCTGCCAAAGGAAACCACAAATGTTCTAAACGTGCATGACTGACGTCCACGCAATATCGGCAAACAAGTGCTTTGCATGTTTCGCAGTAAAACTTGAGGACTTTGTCGTGTTTCTCACAACGAGGTTTCGCTCTTGCTTTTGCTCGGTTTTCAGGCTTTGCTAATTCTTCCAACGTCAACACAATATGATGTTCAAAGGGAAGCCAGGTCTTGTGGACTTCCATGCATTTTTCACACAGATAATTCTCGCATGATATACATCTGCTCATGGCCGGATTTTTAGCTCTACAAGACTGGCATTTAACATCTTCGGCTTGTTGCTGTAGAGTGAGTAATTCCAGCATGTTGTTGATAAAGTGGTTTGATGGCATCTTGTCGACGCTTTCTCCCTCTTTGACGTGAAACTCGGTTCGGCATACTGGACATTCAAAGACCTCTGGTGCTTTGGCTTTTGCTTTGGCTGCTTTCTTTCGGTGAGCCGCAACAAAGTTCCCTAAACAGTGTTTACAAAACGAATGGAAGCATGATAATGTCCGTGGTTGAGTTAGTGTTTCAGTGCAAATCGAGCACTCTAACAGCATCTCCCATTGCTTCACAGCCTTCACAGGAGCAGTATCTGACACAGTAGCCATAGTGCTTTGTACTTTGGTAATATTCACTTTCGTTTCTTGGTTTTCCTTGTGCTGTAGCGAAGTCGATACAAAGCTTACACTGTTACAGTTACACTGCATGCATGATATTTTACCAAGAATATTAAATGTCTGTTTTTTTATTGCATGCATGGTTAATTAATCATGACACGTAGGAGTTCTGTTTCCTTTGCAACTGATGAGCATAAAATTTCCGGAACACGAATTAAATATAATAACCAGTGTTTCACAGAAAATTCCCCTACGTTGTCTACATCATTTAATGAATACTTAGGAAAATATCCTTAGTTTATTATTCAATCGTTATTGCGATCATCATTTTGGTACTATATATGATGTGTTCAATGGATATAATTTATGTTTTAAATTAAGAGTGCTAGACATAAACAAATGTTTATTAAACGATATATTTTGACCTTTTAACCTATTGCAAAATTGGCTTCCAATATAGCAAGGTCGCAAAATTTCAGTAGCCCAAACTCTGTGTGTCTTTATTTTATTACTTTCCATTAACCTTTAAAATTTAATTTTAATTGCAAATCATAAGTTACTTAATTTTCGTTGACCAGCTTTATGCATTTCTGTTTGGGCAGGTTCAGTTGTGTAACAAGCCGATAAAATATTGCCAAACTCTTCTACCATCCTCAAGGCTGTGGCCATACGTATTTTCGTTTATTCAATCTTCCCAACTTGCTAAATCCTGATGTTTGTGGTGTTACTCTGAGTGTATATCCACACCGGGCGAGCTTGAAAAATATGCCCGGCCACGGTGGGAATCAAACCTACGACCTTTGGAAAGGTCGTAGGCAAAGGTCGTAGGTTCGATTCCCACCGTGGCCGGGCATATTTTTCAAGCTCGCCCGGTGTGGATATACACTCAGAGTAACATCACAAACATATTCACCTGAGTACACAACACCAACACAGAAAAATTGCTAAATCCTTTTACTCCGTCATCCATGAAGAATAAACTGATTTTAAACTACTTTCTTCGAGTTCCGACAGATTCTACTTGAGTCAATCTGTCTTGACACCATCAAAAATTTTAATTTAACGAAATTTGTAACCGCTCTTCTCGTTTGAATCCACGTACATTTCGACGAGGAGTTCGAAATAAGCGGGTTCGACATAGCGGGGCGGGCTCTTCTATATATCAATTAACTGAAGTGGTCCTCTACGACAATTTGCCCCGCCAGTGCCCTCTCGCCGATCTGGCATCGCTGACTGTTTCATTTGATTTACCCTCTCCAGCAAGAGTTGGGACAACCTCTGGGTTTGGGTTAGTTTCTTGTATTGGTTAAAGAGCCACAAGAACAAGAAAAGATTTAAAGGAGATTGGCAACAAAAATTGCTTCATCTATCTTATTGCTTCATCTGAAAGAGCATGAAAAAATAAGCCGATTGGCCGTTTAATGCTCTATTCTATCTCATCTAGTTCCGAAGTTATACGCAAAAATGTGAAAATATAAATTGCTGATTCAGCACAACGTGTGACGTCATTAGCTGGGCAAGTATGTTTATTGAATACTACACTGAAGCATAGCTCAGTTATTATGGGCCCAAATCAAATGAAATTTTGCATACTGATTGTACATGATGAGACGCATGGAAAAACACTTCTAATTTTGTTGCCAAGGTAACAATGTCGTTTCCAGGCCCCTTGCGCCAATTTTATGAAACAGCTTTATTCAAGGTACTTATAAGAATAAAATAATATCAGAAGTATGTGTATGATACCTATGCATGCCAAAAGTTTACTTGCATGATAATAATTCGAAAATGACATACACATAGATAAATGCAACTAGTTATTCAAAATCAGTGTAAGAGGCCTGGGAACGACTGTGTTGCCTTGACAACGAAATTAGAAGCATTTTTCCCATGCATCTCATCATGTACTATCTGTATGCAAAATTTCATTTGACTTGAGCTAATAATAACTCAGCTATGCTTTAGTTTACTATTCAATAAACATACTTACCCAGCTTATGACGTCACAGAATGTGCTGAATCAGCAATTTATATTTTGCACATTTTTGCGTATAACTTCGGAACCAGATGAGATAGAATAGAGCAGTAAACGGCCAATCGGCTTATTTTTTCATGCTCCTTCAGATGAAGCAATAAAATCAATAACATTTTTTGTTGCCAATACCCTTTAATAACACCACATGGTTCAAATAACCGCACAATTCACTGCGAAAATGTACTGGTGGTTCATATGTATTGTTGTAGGGTGCCTTTGTAGAATGTTGTTGTTCTTTTCGTCTTTAATTCCGACGAGCCAGAATTTTGAGAATAAACCTCTCGCATGAATTTGACACATTTACCTCATTACGAACTCACAAAGTTTTCCTAAGATTGTATAGGCCAAGCTAGGGAAAGTACATTTATTATGTCTAGGGGAGGTGGAATGAAGATGTCTTGAAAAAAGCTCATATTTTTACAGGGCCAATGTTGTGGTATTGGTAATTTTTTTATGAACCCCCCAGTTTTTAAAATTTTCGATGCCCCCCCCCCCGAATTTGGAATCGAAGGAGTACAATCCGGAATTCTCTCTTGGATCAGGGTAATGCGCTGGAACCTTGGAGAACCAAAAGCCTTGGTGCACGTCTAGATACGTGAGACATTCGCATTTATATCACATACACTTGCTCCCACCAAGGCATGTGGTACAACACGATGCCAGAGCGCTCAAACTGCAAGCAGTGAGCGCATTATATATATATATATATATATATGAATAAGAATATATATATATATATATATATAA
>CACRXK020001165.1:0-58884 GCA_902702795.2 Paramuricea clavata | reverse complement strand
ATTGATATCACGCAATGATTTGCAATGACTAATTAGTATACAGTATTGGCTATATTATGGGAACATTTTCGCAGCATTACACTTCAGATATATGTAAATGTGCAGTTGTCATACAAATATTCAGTTGTGAACTATAATTAAGAACGTCTGGCCATAGTTCTGTTTCATCTGTGTGATGTTAATTAAATCACAAGCTATTGTGACTGATTAAAAGTTGTTTGAAAATCAAGGGCTTGGAAACGTGCTTATACTATATGCATGGTGACAACCTGTGTGCCCTTGACTGTTGAGGTAGCATGAAAATCCAAAGGATGCATATTTGTTTCAAAACGGATAGAATAAGATAAATCGTAAACTAAAAGAACTTTGCTTTAATTTAATATATGAACAGCGACGTAGCGTGAATTAATGTGAATATGCTAGTCGCTGCTAAGGTTTCTCAATACGTTTTCAGCGGGCATGCTGTCAAGTTTCGTACTGCAAAGCAATGCCAACAAGACATTTCTGTGGTTTGATCGGCATGATTTACCGTTTGATTTATCCTTCAATCTGTTTAATAAAACCGTTTTGACGGATAGAGCAAACCGTTTAAACGGAATGATCAAAACTTTTCCACGGATATGTCAGACCGTTTTCACGGATACACCAAACCGTTTTCACAGGTACGTCAAACCGTTTTCACGGACAGGTCAAACCGTTTTCACGGATAGGGCAAACCATTTTCACGGAAAGGCCAAACCGTTTTCACGGATAGGCCAAGCCGTTTTAACGGGAAGGCAAAACGTTTTAACGGTTAGCCAAAGCGTTAAAACGTTCAGTGTTCTCCGTTTTAACGGATGTTGAACGGTATCAGAACGGTTTTTTAGACCGTTTTTTCAAAACGTTAACGTATGTTTTCCCAAGGAGGGTCACAATTTAGGTAACTTACAGCTTCTTTGAAAAGGAAAATGTTTTACGCAATAAATTATTAAAGCAACAAAATTTATGATCAGAAGCATTAAACATTCAAAGCGAACTTGCCCTATATTTCACGATTTCCGATAGTAAATAAATTCTTCTCATTTTTCAATTAACAAAGATTGCTTTAAAGCTCATTGTGTGAAACCTGATTTTCCAAATATATGCTTTTTAAAATTGAACTCTTGCTTTGATATACTCGGCGTGCTTATCCCACTCCTGGCAAGTCTTCGCTATAGTGTGTTCCTTTCCCGGGCGTAAATAGCCTAGGGAAATTATAGTACCCTCGCCCCGGGCCCGAAACGGCGCTTCGCGCCGTTGGCTCGGGGATAATATTTCAAATGTTAAGTGGCCACTTGCGTAATGGACTAAATTTTGATCTAAACAAAGCTAGACAAAAACATCATCATAGCTTGAAAGAGCATCACAAAATTAGTGATATTTCTTTGCGAAACGTTGTAAAATGCGGATAATATAGCCTTGCGAAATTTGCAATTTTCAGTCATTTTAGACAAGAAATACATGCATGCAACAACCCCTCGCCTATATTTTCCAAAAATTGTTTCAATATGAAGTACTCATAATTACGCCAACACTGAACACATGCTCGCGTTGCACGTCATGTTAGTCATGGCAACACGAATCACGATTTTTTAAATTTTTGTGCAAAGCTGCAAAAAATAGATGAAACTTGAACACTTTTAAACACAGAAATACCAATTTCTAAGATATATAAATGAGGTATATTATTTTGGTTTCTATGGGCTTTATTTTAATGTAAAATTCAAAACAAAAGTCTACGTAAAACGTTTTTAAATGTGAATTGAAATCAGCTGCTTTTTGCCGATATTTATATAAACTCTTCAACTCAAGCTTCTACTTATTTATCGCACCTTGAAAGGAAATAAATTTAATTCGTACAGGACGCTGATGAAAATAATTTGCTTTCTTTTTATAATGAACATCTACAAAGGTTAATTTAACTAAGAAACGTTCGCAAACAATGCACAGGAATGACTTGAACATGAAGAACAAAGTCCACATTAATACAAAGTCATACATAAACAATTGAAACACTGACTTGCCCTATACACTTTAGGATTTCTTACTATAAATCAATTCTTATAAATGTTTACGTTTACTGTAAAAATGGTAAAACATTTTACAATTTGTTATGTGAAACGACTTTCCAAACTTTCCGACATGCATTTTTTATATTTGTTGCCTCTTTACTGCTGGCAAACAGTTATAGTTTGAGATCAGTGAGAGACCATCCACCGAACCACTCACGGTAACCCACGCCCGCGGTCAATAATGAACTTTAGACTACGCTAATGCTTTCGTTTCCCTAGGTGTAAATAGCCGGGGGAATTAGTACCCTCGCACGGCGCTTCGCGCCGCCGGCTTGGGGCCACAAAACATTTTGCATTTGTAAATATTTATAACAACTAATAAGCAATACTTGACGTAAAGTCATGCCAAAAAATCATTTGTTACTGTTACTACTTCCTATAGAAATAAAAATTGGGAATCAAAATTAGGGAGGGAGGGGAACGATACGGATAGCAAATTTTGGAACGTATTTTGGCAGTATGATAGAAAGGCAACAAAGCGCCAAAAGTGGCAGATCAAGGTTGCCTGCAAATGAGGCTACATTCTGCTATCAAAGTTCTTTTGTAAATTATTGTGGGAGCAACCCCTGCACCTATGTACGTGTCTGTCACTGAACAAAATGGCTATTTATTGATGCAGTTACTCTCTCTCTTTCTTTCTATTCTCTTTCTTTCCTTTTTTCTTTTTTTCCTTCTTTTCTTTCTTTCCCTTCTTTTCTTTCTTTACTTTTTTCTTTTTGCAAGCATACCAAATTTTCTGGGACCAATGGTCCCATGGTCCGCTATATTTTCCACCCCTGATTTACACCTCTAATACTGCAAGCTGAATATTTTGATTGGGAATAGTTTTTATATCATAGCTTTCATATTGCTTTATCTATATTTATTAGATTGATGTCTTCAGCTATGGTTTGCTGGTGTTGGAGACGTCCACTTGCCAGCTACCACAAAAAGAAAGAATGGATCAAATAAATACAATGCAGAACGATGGAATCAAGGAATTGGTGAGATGTTGTACAGAATTCAACCCGCAACGGAGGCCAACAATGCAGAATGTGATTAGATTTTGGAAAAACATGAGACAATAAATCGATGCATGGAAACACCCAATTTTAGTACGCTTTTTTTAATCACACCATGCACCAGTAACATGTAGCATTAAATTAACGAACATTTATTAGAAACTGTATTCTAAGACCTGGTAACTCACCTAAACTTGCTGTGAGATATTACAATATTGAATTGAACAGTTGTTGGATAACGTTTGTGTGATATACAAAAATACCAAGACCGATGTAAGTGTTCCTAGTTTAGATAAAATCGAGATTGATAACACTCACCAAAAACATAAATGTTATCAACACTAATATGTAATAATGCATCTAATAAGCACTATAATTACGAATACTGATAATAATATTGAATTCTTTATAATAAATTCTGTTGATAGTCTAGGACATGTATAGAAGTTTGTATTGGTTCCATTTACCACAGGTAATCTCAACTGTTTTAGGGTAAAATGACCATGGCGGTCAACCCGGGACGAAGGTCCTGAATATGACCCCGCCCCGAAACGGCAGTGCCAAGATAGCTCTAACTTCCGAAAAGCAAAAGGACAGCCTTTCTGAAGTGCTTATAGACTGTTTAAAATGGTTACTTTTAGGGGTGGTTGGAAGAAAAAATTTGTCGAAGTATAATATTCAGTACAAGAAAATGACCATGCATGCATGACCCCAGGTAAATTGCTAATTATGCATAAAACTAGAAAATATATGCATGCAGAAACCCTCGCCTCAACCTTGTTCCCAGGCTCTTCCCTCTTTAGGAGGAAAGATCCTGGCAATAGCTGGTCACGTGGCTTTCAGAAAATTGATTGCCTAAGGGGGTTTGGGGAAAGTACCATATTACACGCTTCCGCACTTTACACTTCGATCGTAAGGAGTGTGAGTGCTCTGTACAATCAACTTTGAGAATCACATATACGTCAAAATTTGCTCTTAAATTATAAAAATATGCTAAACAGATTTTTATAGCAACAAGTAAGGAAATCTTATGTTCTCTCGGGGCTTGCCGCTTGGGCGTACTTTAACTGGAAACTTTCATTTCACACGTTTCGGCTCTGCCTTTGGTTCACATATTTACAATCTTATGATATGTCACTAAACAGCTGTTATCTGGAAACGGTATACAGTAAATTTTGAATTGATTTGACTTGATAATTTCAACAGAGGTCTCGAGAGCGACTCAGTGCATGTTTATAGGTCGTGGTGCCTTGGATGTCTTTAGTCGGCAGAAGTTACACATTTGAACACTAGCCAAATTTACTCAAATGACATTGAATGACTATTTTATTATTCTACCTCGCCTTTTATACCTTGCCACGTAAATATTAGCAGATACGGTTTTGATGTGCATCCATGACAAAATGTAGAGACACTTTATAACATAATATTATTATAAGTAATAGCATAGCAAGAGGCGAATTAGCTATTAAAACGTCCCGCCCGATGAGGGTCGTTTAGTAAAATTCCCTTGGGTGCCGCTCGATGTGGGTCATTTAGTAAAATTCCCGAGGGCCGAAGGCCCGAGGGGATTTTACTAAATGACCCGAATCGAGCGGCGCCCAAGGGAATTTGACTAAACGACCCTCATCGGGCGGGACGTTTTCAATAGCTAATTCGCCTTTTTCTATGCTATTACCTTGTAATATCATGATTGCGGGTATTCCCGTTGTTCTCGCAGGGCCATTAAAAACCAATTAACAATAAATAATGGTATAAATTATGTAACAGTTAAAATTGTACACCGAGAACTAATAATGTATGACGTAGGAATGTTGATAGAAATAAGCTGATGTATGAATAGGATAGCACGAGGCAATAAAAGTTAGTTACAAACTGGAACTCAAAGTGTGCGTTTCTCTCGCAAGCATAAATTCGGCACGTTACAAATTGGTGGCAGCGGTATAAATCGAACCTAGAAATGACGACATCAATTCTACCTTCAAAGTTTGAACGAGGCGATTTAACAACGTGGCTTCGTGAATATGATGCTTGCGCGGAGGCAAATGAATGGGACGCAGCAGCCAAAATTAAGAAATTACCAGCTTTCCTTCGAGGTGAAGCAGCTAGCCACTTTTACTCACTCAACCAGGACAGTCGTAAGACATATGCCGATGCTACAAAAGCTTTAAAAGAAGCCATTTGTCCTCCAGCGTGCAAAGAAGTACTTTATGCCGAGTTCGAAGCGAGATTGCTAACACCAGGGGAAGATCCAGCAGTCTACAAGTGGGAATTGGAACAAATCCTTACGAAGGCTGAGTCGAATATCGACACAAGAGCGAAGACAGCGCTATTGACGAGACACTTTATGAAAGGTCTGCCAAAAAACATCAGACTAAAGCTATTGGAAAGTGATCCAACGCCAGATCTCCCTAAAATGGTTTCGTTTGTTCAACGATACCGAGCTATTCAGGACTACACGGATCGAGACAGTGACATTCGTAGTGCTGGTGTTGCGAGCGAAAAGAGTGGCAACGATATGGCCAGTTTAGTTGCGCTGGTTTCAGACATCGCCGTACGACAAAAGAATTTAGAAGAGAAGCTCTCGAAAACTGAACGAGATAGAAAGCCGGAGCTGACGCAGAATCGAAGCAACAAAAAGTGTTTTGTATGTAGAAGGATGGGCCACATCGCCAGGGATTGTTGGTACAATGACCAGAGACAAAATCAGAGCCAGACGACTGACTACTCCAACAGATGTTATCAATGCCAGGGATACGGACATTTTGCCAAGGATTGTGCTAACTATTTAAACTCCAAGCGGGCGATACGATAAGTGGGGTTACAGATCGCCCTGGGGTAAGTCGTGAAAGTAATGATATTTCAATACCCACACAACCTTTTATTAAATGTTTTATAAATAACGTAGAGGTACTTGCACTAATTGACACTGGTTCGATGAGAACGTTCATAAGTAATAAGATTCATAACATCATTGATTTTGATAGTAAGTTAATTGATACCAACGTAGCAGAACGCTGCGTATCTATTACAGGGGGTAACTTAAATATTCTTGGGCATCTCAGCTAGTGCAAATGTAAAGTTTTCTAAAAGTAAGACAACGTACAGGGGACGTTTCCTTGTTCGCGATAACATCAGTTACGACTGTGTGTTAGGGTGGGACTTCCTTAAAGAGAATAAGTTAAGTATACAAGGGGATTTTGACAGAGGGTTTAGCTCCTATTACTTAACGGGCTCTCACGGGCGGACCAAATTGTGTTTATCTTCCCCACCCAAAGGTGACTCGGTATCTGGAGTGACTGAGGCGAGCGATGTCCCTGTCAGTGGAATTCCAGAAACATGCACGGGAGACAATTCAACTGTCCTTATTCAATCGCGTATGAAAGCCGACATTACTGTAGTTTTAGACCAAAATTTTATCGTGCCTGCTAGAACAGAGATGATCGTAGAAGGTAGATTAGTCAAGTCAGCACAGGCAGACGTAGGTATGGTAACACCATTTATTAATACTGATTTAGGTGACGGCATGCACGTCGCACACACGGTAGTTTGCCCTAAAGGTAGAAATGTTTTTGTTAGAGTCATGAACGCGCAGAGTGAACCAAGAGAGCTAAAATTTGGTACCAAAGTTGCAACATTTAGTCCACTTGTCCAGTCTCAGAGCAAGGTCAGTAGTGCTAGCTGCAGTGTAAGAACAAATAATGCGAAAGAATGTAAGGCCAGGTTCGAAAAGGTTATCAACTGTAATTTAAATGAAACTGATAAAAATAGCATTCTCGAGGTTTTGTCTGAATTTGAAGACGTGTTTGAAGCGACAATAGGTCATACGGATGTGGTGACACACACTATTGATACAGGTAATTCGACCCCAATTAAACATCGCCCACGTCGCTTGCCTTACGCATACCGAGATGAGGCTGACAGACAAATCAAAGAAATGTTATCACAGGGTATCATTAGCCCTAGCAACAGCCCTTGGTCAAGCCCAATTGTTTTAGTGAAAAAGCGGTCAGGGGAACTACGTTTCTGTATGTATGTATGTATGTATGTATGTATGTATGTATGTATGTATGTATGTATGTATGTATGTATGTATGTAAACTTTATTTAAGGACGTTAGCCTCGTCAACGATTTGTTGATTTTCACGAGGGACGTCTGTTACTATTAAAAATTACAAATATGATATAGAAAAGAATAAAGAATTATATACAACTATTTACAATACAAGAATTGAGTTCCAAACGGTGTGACCCATATTTCTAAAGCATGCATATACAGTATATTAGAAGATGTTAGCGTGAAACTTTCAGGCAGTTTTTAAAAGAATAAATTGATTGCGCTAGCTTCGCATCAGAAGGAAGACTATTCCACAATTTAGCTCCGCTATACTTAAAGCTTTTTTTTAGAAATTCTCGTTTTGGCTTAGCAAGGGTAAGGTCAGTATAAGTATTGCGAAGATTATAACTGGTTTGAACAAGGTCCCTTCTCGTTAGAGCATCCTTCAAGTTCGGCCCAGCGCAATCATTCAGGACTTTATACATTAATGTGGATTTAGTTGTACGTTGTCTTATCTCTAAATTTTCCCAAGCAAGGGATCGAAGAACATCAGCAGACCTTATTTCATAGCTGGCGCCGGTTATAATTCTCGCTGCACGGTTTTGGAACTTTTGCAGCTTATCTTTCAGCTGTTGGTTACAGACGTCCCATAATGGACTACAATAATCAAAATACGGTTCTATCAAAGCTCTGTAAATGGTATGCAGGGTATTTATAGGAACATATGGCTTAATTCGTTTCATTGCTCCTATTATTATTATTATTATTTAAAAATATTTTAAAACGGTAGCTCTTCAGGGCTCGTAGGCACCTGTTTTTCAAGAGGCCGTTTATTACAGTATTTACAAGCTATTTAAATGTAATAACACAAATATACACACAAAAACAGAGAAAACATAACGAACTTAATAATTGCATGCACTACATTTGTATCTAAAAATATTCTATCCTATTTAAATATTTACAAAGTTAGCAAAAGGAATCAAGTGCCGTCAAGAATACGTTTAAATTTGATAAGGCTAATGCCTTTTTCTTTTGCTGTAGTTGATAAGTCATTCCAAAGGGATGCAGCTGAATAACTGAAGCTCTTTTTCATAAAATTTGTTTCAGGTTTTCCAAGATCATAGTTGTTATTGTTACTTCTTAAATCATATCTGTCATTTATTTTAATTTTGAACATGTTGCAAATTGATGATGGCATTTTTTCGTTTCGTATTCTGTGCATAAAAATCGATTTATTGGTTTTATAGCGTTGGTTTAAAGGTTGCCAGTCTAATTCTTTTAAAACATCCTCAGAACTAACTTCATAAGTTTTACCAGTGATGATTCGGGCCGCTCTGTTTTGTAATTTCTGAAGTCTGTTTTTTAAGTAATCACAACAGTTATCCCAAACCAAGCTACAATAATCAAAATGTGATAGCACAATGGCATTATATATTTTTACTAAGGTTGATTTGGGAACAAACTGTTTTATTCGTCGCATCATTCCTATTCCTTTTGAAGCTTTTGTGACAATATTTTGGATTTGATGATTCCATAAAAGATGTTCATCAATAATTACGCCTAAAGTTTTTGATTTGTGAACCCGTTTAATGACTGATTCACCAAGCTCAATTTTAGGGTCCGTTAGTACTAAGTTTGAAATTCGTTGTCTTGAACCAATAATCATGTATTCAGTTTTATCTTTGTTAAGTGTAAGTTTGTTTGCAAGTAACCATTGGTGTATATTTTCTAAGTCCACATTAATGCGTTCTTGTAGTTCGTCATTTGTTTTGCCATTGGTTGAAACATTTGTGTCATCGGCAAACATGCTTGCTGAAGATGAGGTCAGGCAGTTTGGCAGGTCGTTTATATATAATAAGAAAAGAATTGGCCCAAGATTAGAACCTTGGGGTATTCCACATTTAACTGTTCTTGTCTTGGACATTGTTTGATCTACCTTACATATTTGAATCCTGCTAGAAAGATAGGACTGGAACCAAGCAAGCGTATGACCTCTTATTCCATAACAATGCATTTTTTTTAACAATATATTATGATCAACACAGTCAAACGCTTTCTTGAGATCCAAAAAATTCACTCCATTTAACAAACCATTATCCATATTCATTAGCCATTGGTTCGTGATGTTAAGTAGAGAAGTTTGTGTAGAGTGATTTTTCCTAAATCCTGCTTGTTGTTCTGCAAGAATGTGATTAGTTTCAAGATAAATTTCTAGTTGCTCTGTAACTAATTTCTCATATATTTTAGCAACTGAGGATAGAACCGAGATTGGTCTATAATTATCGCAATTAGTTTTGCTTCCAGCTTTATGAATGGGAGAAATGATAGCAATCTTGAAGTCTTCAGGAAATATACCAGTGTTTATAGATGCGTTAAAGATTGCTGACAGGGATGGTGCTATTACCTCAGCAGCGTCTCTTAGAAGTTTACCGGGTATTCTATCATGCCCTGCTGATTTAGATGTTTTAATTGTAGAGAGCAACTTATGTACCTTAGTTAATGAAACATTTTGTATCGTAAATTGTGTATCGGACCTAGTCACGTATGACTCAAATGTCCTTGAGCTCTGTGGCATGTTATTAACCAAACGAGATGCAACTTCGTTGAAATGTGAATTTAAAGCATCTGCAATTTCATGTTTTTTAGTCAAATTTTGATTATCGTTCTGGATTTCAGATATAACAGTTGTTTTTGACTGTTTGTTTGTAAGTTTATTAATCGTTTTCCACATTTTCTTTGGGTTGTTATCACAGTCATTTAAAGTATTTGTAAAGTAAATTGCTTTTGTATTCTTAATTAATCTACCGGGTGTCCCAAAAAAAAGTACTCCGGTTTGATTTATAATAACTTCTAAACAAGTAAAGCTATCAAACAGAAATAACTTGCATTAAATAGAGGAAGGACTAACTTAGATTTTGATATATTACAGTTGTATTTTACCTAAAAATTCACGGAGATATTAATGTTCAAAATCGGGAGCGTATTTTGGGATGTGTCTAAAATTAGCGAAAATCGCCATATCAAATATTAACTCCAGCGTTTGTTTGCTTAATGACATATCAGGCTCACTTGTATTTCAGCGAATTGTCGGTAGTATTTGTAAGGGATATGGCGTAGATTTAGACATCTTACATGTAAGTCTTAGCTCATTTTTCCTGAAATATGAACGTTCGAAATTATGCAAGTATTTAATAGGTCTTTACAAACTTAAAGGTACATGAAAGACCATGCAAGGCAGGCGCTTAAATGTTTCTTAATTTAATTAAATAGCCTAATTTTTTTATGTTTATCATGAGTTCAAAACAGAGTTGATTATTTCGCGGTTAGAGCAGGATGAATATTATTCTTTAATGAAGGAAATAATGTTGCTTTTTGCAAATACACATCAGAGTATCAACGCTACTATTTTGTTACGTTTTGTTCCAAAAATGTTGGATGTCTCTGGGGAGTTGATTGTTATGTCTTATGGAGTTGTATGGTTTGATTGTGTTTTTCATTCTCAGTTTATTCTGAACTTGCCAAGATTAAGAAAAGGCAAAGGAGTTTGGGCGTTCTTAACAAGATTTCAGAACGTTGCAGAAGTTATAAGAGCTTCACAATTCCATTGTGACAACATGCCCTAATTCAGAACTACGAACGATCCATGACGATCCTTCGTGATGCAGTGCTAGTGTTCTCATGAAATAAGGAAACGTATTAATTCGTGTTAGGAACACACGCGGATTTCGGACGAATAAATCTTGCTTGTATATTGGAGATAATAATACTTTGTTTCATAATAAACAATTTGTCAAGTGTCATTTATCTACTGGTAATAGTGCATGTTTCAGTCGGGCAAATCTTGATTAATATTTGATACGCCGTTTTTTGCATATTTCGGACACATCCAGAAATATGCTCCCGATTTTAAACAATAATATCTCCGAAAATTTTTAAGTGAAATACAACTGTAATATACCAAAATCTAAGTTAGTTCTTCCTCTATTTGATGCAAGTTATTTCTCTTTAAAAGCTTTACTTGTTTAGAAGTTATTACGAATCAAACCGGAGTACTTTTTTTTGGGACACCCGGTAGTCAAATCATTTCGTGTGCGTTTATAAGCATCATGGAAATGTTTTGATCCTGTCTTAACTGCTTTTTTCTTTAAAAAGTCTCTTCGACGCATAGTTTGTTTAATATTTTCTGTAATCCATGGCGCGTACTCGCTTCTAACTTTTTTTGTTCTTTCTGGTGCATGAAAATCTGCAACCGACAGAAATATTGTTTTCCAATTTTCCCACATAATATTTGGATCAAGCATTGTATCACAGAATACTTGATCATATAAGTATGTGGAAAGGTCTGATTTAAAGTTGTTTGAGTTGTAGTGTTTGAAATTTCTTGATTTAATCACTTTTGGCTCTTTACGGGGAACGGAAATTTTTCTCTGTATATAGATTAAGCTGTGATCACTAATCCCTAGATGAATGACACCCGAGCCATTTATCAATTCCGGTTTATTGGTGAATGCTAGATCTATTAAGGTTTTACTATTAGCTGTAATTCGCGTTGGTTCACTAATTAATTGTTGAAATTGGAATGTCTGTGCAATTCCAGCAAGCTTGTTTGTCTGAGCGTTAGCGCTGTTACTATCCAAGCGAGACCAATCGCAGTTGTAATCTCCAAGTAAAATTATTTCCTTGTTTTCAGAGTCCATTCGAGTAATTAAATCGTCGAATGCATTGAATATTTCAAGTGTTGTATTGGGTGATTTATACCAACTATTAATTAAGAATGGTTTGGATGTTGGTTTTGAAATTTCAAGTGTAATTGTTTCGAGATTATCGTCAGTTAAATCGTCTCTTATTATGAAGTTTATTGAGGTTCTTATGTATATTGCGACTCCACCACCATGCCTATTCCTGTCTTTTCTCACAATATCATAACCATTAATTTTGATCTCTTGATTTGAGACAGACAGGTCAAGCATGGTTTCGTTAACGCTAATTATTTCAAATTGTTGTTTATAAAGATACAGCCTTAGTTCATCGATATGCTTGATTAAGCTTCGTACATTTAAATGAGCGATCTTGAATCCTTTAATCGATCAGTATGCTTATTACTATCAGTATTCTTGACCGCGGCTTGATTTCAATTTAAGGATTGATTTTTTAAAAACTGTTTTATGTTTCTTGCCAGTGCAGTTGTTCCTCTTTGGTTTAAGTGCAAACCATAGCTATTTAAATGAGTCTTAGTGATACTTTTATGTGTAATAAATCCCCAATTGCGTTCAGTACATAGATTGTCTAATTTATTATTGTAAATGTTTACCTTATCAGCAAGTTGCAAATCGTCGGTTCTTGTGATGACTTCCGACAGCGTAAGTTCAATACCACTTATTTCTTGCGTTATAGCCTCTCCAAGTTTTGTTACAGCTTTAATTAACGCATCTGGCGATTTCGTTTGCAGGTCATTGGTACCTATGTGCAGGATAATATGCTTTGGTTTCTTTTGGAGCGTCGGTTTAACATAGTGGGTCATTTCGTCAACACCAGCTCCAGGAAAGGTTTTTATTGATATCTTTTGGTCAATTCCTTGCTGAATTCGTCGGGGATTCAAATGTTTTAACATTGAATCCCCTAAGATTACAATGTTAGGTTGCCTTTGTTTTGTCTTTGTTTTCCGTTCGTCCAAATTTAATTGACAATCTTGTATGTTTCCTTTGGATTGCTGGCGTCTTTCGATCTTTCGACTATTTTGCCCGCTTCGGCGTTGGTTTGGTTTGTCTCCGCTTTGCCTTGGCTTGTCTCCATGTTTGGCTGATATATCTGTGTTATTATGTCTAGCCTCTGATTGATCCAGATCTGATGCAGATTTGTTTACTTCTTCTTTGTGGTCACTAACGCTGAGAACTTCGAACTGGTTCTTTGACTCATATGATATAGTTGTATTTGGTGTTATGGATACATTTTCGCTACGTTTTTTAACTTTTGCGAATTCTCGCTTTTCTCTGTTGCTCTTATCAAGGTCTTCTTGTAGCGTTAAAAACAGTAGATAATCAGATGAAATGCCTTTGGTAACTGTGTATTTCGTAGTGTAAGTGTCGTCGACCCTATATAGTTCTTGCAGTGTTTTCGATTTGAAACTTCACACTATCCTTGGATCCCTAGTTATTATTCAATTCATTTAAATTAGGAATCCAGTAGGGACGTAGCGGGTAATATACAGGATAATCTCAACATCCGGTATCGGGCCGGATATGCAAAAAGTTGCTCAAAAAACAATTAAATTATTTTCCGCACAGCTGACTCGCTTTGAATTCGAAAATACTTTGAATTAGAAAATATAATCACTTAAAGCGACCCATGTTTACTTTTCTTTACACAGAAGACAAAATAGGCTAGTATACAAAAATCATTTAATGACAATTCTATTGTGGCTATAAGTGAAAGACAAATAATGATTGAACAGGTCAATGAATATTTGGCCAACCAATAAGGTAGGGATGTTATATAACTTATAATATAACTTACTGACCGAGAGTGAGGGCAGTACTGGAAAATATCCAACCGAGGACTTTCTGTGTTGACCGAGCTATAGCGAGGTCAATACAGCAAACCGTGGTTGGATATTTTCCCGTACCTCCCGAACGGTTGAGGTCAGTGTAAGTGTTTTACTATATCGCATTTTATTATATTACATTTGCAAAAAATGTGAGGGAAAGTCACGCGAGGCCTTCAGTCTTTTGAATGGTGATTTTTAAGGCGCATTTCAGCCCTTTTAATAGACCTTTCCCCTTATAACCAAAATTTTGATCTAGGCAAGTCTAGACAAATATTTCATCACAGTTTGAAAGAGCATCACAAAATTAGTACTAGAAAATACATGCATGCAGAAACCCTCGCCTTGCTGACAAAACCATTGTATTTTCCGAACATGAAGTATCTAAGTTGTCATGGTAACACGATAATTTTTTAAGAATATTCTTACAAATGAAAAATCGCCTATAAATATCACTTTTAATCACAAAATTATTAATTTCCCAACATATATATGTTAGGTATGTTATTATACGTAATATAAGCCTCGATTTATGGTAAAATTCAACCACAAACGCTTCGCAAAGCGTTTTAAAGTCATTAGTGTTCTTTAATATAAAACTAAACTGCCTTTTAAAATGGCTTTATCGATAAACTTTGAGTTTGCAATAAAATGATTTAAAATTCTCGCTTGCAAATAACTTTGCTTTGTTATTTATTTAAAAAATTCAATATCATAAAAAAGGGAATCAATATTAAAGATACACTGAAATTATATGCTGTCTTGTTTAGTTGTTTCATATACGCAAAGGCCGTCGGGTTTTAAATCCATTATAAAATCAATATTTAAAACAAACTTACCTTCGTTAACGTCGGCTCCCTTCTTTTAGCCGATTCTTTCGCAGTTTCTTTCTCAGAGAGCTTTTGAAATTTACAAAATCTTGCAAAAATGCGAGCAAAATGAAATATATTTGCAAGAAATTTATCAATCATCAAATCAAGAAATGTTTGCTATTTCGCTGTCGTCATGCAGTCGTTATAATGCAAACTTTAAATTGGACCAATCAGTGTCCGCTATTCGTGACAGTCCGCCATATTTTTGAGATCAGTGAGGATGACCACCCACCCAACACCGTTGGTGACCCACGCCCGCGATATTTGATGAACTTTAGACTCCGCTAATGCTTTCGTTTCCCCGGGTGTAAATAGCCGGGGGGAATTAGTACCCTCGCACGGCGCTTCGCGCCGTCGGCTCGGGGAATATTCCAAAGTTTCGTTGCGAAATGTTGTAAAATGAGGAAAATAGAGCCTTGCGAAGTTTGCAATTTTCAGTCATTTTGCATTACAAACGGGAAATTGTAGCCCCAACACACGAATCGGATGTCAATTTCCCGTTTGTAATGCAAAATGACTGAAAATTGCAAACTTCGGAAGGCTATATTATCCGCATTTTACAAGATTTTGCAACAAAACTTTGGAATATTACTAATTTTGTGATGCTCTTTCAAGCTGTGATGAAATTTCTACGAAACTACGAAAATCAATTAAGCATAATTCAAGATCAGCAAACTAAATGTTTTTAACATTTTAAAACATTTTTATTGTTATAAACATTGAGTTTACTTATCTTGAATTATGCATAATTGATTTTCCTAGTTAGTTTTTTTTTAATTAAAAGGGCTGAAATGCGCATTAAAAACCATCATTCAAAAGGCTGAACTGTGGAAGAACTGAAACACTTTTATTAAAAGTTCGCTTGGTAGCTTTCCTCGACTTTCCTCTAGCTTATTTATTATAATTATGTATTGTGTTCTTCCTCGGACTTCTTCACCTTAACCGGAAAAAAACCCCGGTTAGGCAGCCTGTGTATGTAATCCGCTCTCAGATTGTTCGTGTTCTCATAACCTAAAAATTTCACCATTAGCATATAAGAAATAGTAATATCTCTGATCCCGAGTTATACCAAAACTTTATCAGCGGCTTGCGCTTGTCTCTTGTAGATACAATTTTCAAGCCGCAAGTATAGATAGATTTTCTGTTCGGACTTCTTATTGTTTCAGACATCGTTATGTATATTTTACAGCAAAATCCCAGAGGAAACGTGGTTTAAATACAAGCAACAGTAAACCTGGAGACTCGCCACAGATTAACATCCCTAGTGATATTGGTGTGGTGATAGCTGAAGAAGCTAAGAAAGTGGGACAGCAAATGAGAATGTAAGTTTAATGAGTTTGTTGGGGGGTATCGGTAGACTTCATATACCTTATAGTGTTGGCCGCATTTTGCGCGATGCTGCTGTGGGTAGGTGGGCACCTCCCCTGAGATATTTTCCACCTCCCTTGAAAATTCATGCACTTCCTCTTGAAAAAGTTAAATGATGGGTCAAAGTCAAAGTTTGACTCAAACGTCACACAGAGATGATGATCCGTATCCCAACGGATTCATCTCACTTTTCTCTTCATCTTGAGATTACGTACAGGGGAATGTAGGCGTACTAAATATAAACTTGGAGGCGAAAAGTTTTATTTGAAGTCCACCGTGTGTTAGTACTGTTCTGGGTCCAACTTTTGTCCTACATTTGTCCTATATTTTTCCTACTCTATTCTTGCTTTTCCTAAAATGCTAGCTAACCCTATTTTATCTTACTGTACTTATTTTACATAAGGATGCCAGCTAAAGCCCACAGATCTAGAGATTATAAAATAATAGTGTGGGCATTGTGGGGAACTAATTGTGGGGAACTAATTGTGGGGAACTAACGGTTTCGAGAGCTACGACGTAGTATCAAAAGCTTGATAAGATCTAAGAAGCGTGAATACATTTCCACCATGGCAAGCTCAGTTAAAGATAAACCCAAGGATTAATTTCTGGAGATTATTGAAAGCTAAGACGAGCGGCTCTTCTCTTCCTGACACTATGACTCACAACGACCAACAAGTCACAACTGCAGAAGGGAAAGCCGATGCTTTCAACAAATATTTCGCCTCCATTTTTCGTCCCGTTTCGCCAAGTTCTCCCATTGTTTCTCCGTCTCTTTCCAGTCAGAATAATCTCGATTCTATTATCAACAGAAGAAGTTAGTTATCTTCTACTAATAAAACCTCTTGACGGACAAAGCCACTGGACCTGATGGAATATCTGCCAGATTGTTGAAAGAATGTTCGAACAAATTGCTCCGTCTTTAACAGCGCTATTCAACAAGTCCCTTTCTCTCGGTAAAGTTCCTCAGGAATGGAAAGAAGCTAACGTAGTTCGCTTCCTAAGAAAGGTCACATTCATGAAATCAGCAATTACCGAGCGATTTCCTTGCTGTCCTTAGTCTCCAAACTTCTTGAACAAGTCGTTCATATTCACGTGTCTGAGTTTGTTCAATCCTTGCTAAGTGACTTACAACATGGTTTTTGCAGAAAACGATCTTGTACCACTCAACTTCTTCGCGTTTTCACGACGTTGGCGTGGCTTTAGATTCCGGAAAAGAAGCTGACATGATTTATTTAGACTTCTCGAAAGCCTTTGACGCATTTCGGGTACATTGTTGAAGTGGTTCACGGATTACTTGAATGAAAGGCGACAACGAGTGGTAGTTGACGGAATATCATCCTCCTTTCTTTACGCAACGTCAGGCGTCCCACAAGGGAGTATAATTGGACCTCTTCTATTCTTGATCTTTGCAAACGATCTTCCGAACGCAGCTAAGCACAACACGGTTCCTATGTTTGCTGATGACAGTAAATGTTACCGTCAGATAACCCAGCCACGTGAAAGAAATCTACTTCAATCCGTCCTGGATTCTCTCCATCATTGGTCATCCACATGGGATCTAAATTTTAATACCAAGAAATGTGCCGCTCTCCGATTTTCACGGAGAAAAACGTCTGCTCCAACCCAAGGTTTTGTCTTATATCAAAAACCATTTAAGTTTTTCGCGACTCAGAATGATTTGGTATCTTGGTTAGCAACGATTTGAAATGGTCCTCTCATGTTATCAATATAGTCGCTAAAGCTAACAGAATGCTTGGGTTTCTACGACGAAATTGTTTCCACCTCACTGATGTGAACGCTCGTCGCCTTCTGTATCTGTCTCTGGTTCGTTCTCACTTGTCATTTGGATGTGAAATCTGGGCCCCTCAAGGACCTTCTGCTGCTTTGCTTCGTCTCGAGGGCATTCAACGTCGAGCTACGAAATTCAATCTCAAAGATTATGAATCTTCCTATCCTGATCGTTTGAAAAAACTCAATCGAATTCCTCTATCTTATTGGCATGAATTAAAGACATCATCTTCTTCTATAAATGCAAATCTGGACTGTACGAACTTGACACGAATCAATTCATTAACCAACCTCTTCATCACTCAATCCGTTCCAGTTCTGGCGATTTTTTTCGTCCAAATTTCTGTAAAACTTCTCTCTTTAGAGACTCGTACTTTAATAGAATTGTTTTTTTGTGGAATAATCTACCTTATGGTATAAAAGCGTCCTCTTCAGTTGCTATCCTTAAGACTAAACTTATATATATATACCGGGTGGGGCAAAAAAAAGTACGACTGTTTGATTTACTATGACTCAAAAACTAAAAGAGCTATTACACTTAAATAAATCACCCTATATTCCGCGATGTTTAACTTAGATTTTGATATATGTCTGGTGCATTTTCATGCGATTATGACTGAGATAATTGTGTTTAAACTTACGCGAACATTTTTGGAACCGCCAATAATTAGCTGAAAAGCCCGTATTAAACTAATTCAATAACCGTTACGATTTGTTCGCGATTATTGTTTCAATGAAGTGATGTCGAAGTTATAGAAATATTTCTTCATTCACAGACTTTTTATTTTTTGTTTTACGATGTTGGACAATGGATGTGAACTTATAAGGCCGATTTTATTAAAAGTTTTGTTCGTAGAAGGTATCCGATACCCGTGGGATAGGTAGTCTGTATGTTCTAATGAGTCTAGAACGAGTTGTCCCATTTCACGGGCAAGATGTTGCAATTGTGCCGGGGAACATGAATTTTCTGATGAATAGATGATTGCTTTTGAACAACAAGCGTTAACGTATTGACTATAGAGTATAACGCGTCTTAACACAAGTTGTTTTTGTATATAAAGGTATTAATATTTAATAGGCCGTTTTTAGCTTAATTCTCTCAGTTTCAAAAATGTTACTCTTGTTCAAATGCACGTATCTTTGTCAATATGGCATGGAAATGTGCATGGCATATATCAAAATTTAAGTTAGACATCGCTGAATGCCAATAAACGTGTTTTATTGCAATTGCTCTTTTAGTTCTGATGTTATACCAATTCAAAGAGTCGTACTTTTTTTTGCCCCACCCGGTATATATATATATATATATATATATATATATATATATATATATATATATATATATATATATATATATATATATATATATATATATATATATATATATATATATATATATATATAGGGTGTATAAAAAAAACGGAGTCCAACTTTTGTGCTTAATAACTTTCGTACTGCTACTTCTAATAAAACGGTTTTAGGCTTATTTTATAGCCTGTTCATTTATCTTTCGACCAAATGGTCATCCGTGTCTTTAGTGCAAGTAATAAATGCACAGGAGAAAATTTAGTAAAACCTATCATGTTTAGATGCCACTTAATTATACAAATTTACTGTGTTATTCCATAGTCGGTTGCAATGTTAGAATTTTTTTGTTCAAACTTTAATGTTCTTGTTGCCACATCGGAAAAACTAGTAAGAACTTGTTAAAAACATTCTAAAAGAGATTAGGTTGTTTTATTTATTTCAAAATCCTATATTATTTCCAGAAATCATCAAAACAACCTTACGTCCATGCATCGTCCGAACGAGCACCATCGAATCGGGCCGTAATGTAAATATAAATTAGCAAGTTGACAGCAAGCTAAAACACGCTTCAGCCCGTATTATAACGCATTTGAAGTCAGCAAGTGAATTTAAAATAGTGTATTGGAAGCCATTATTACTTGATTTTTACAAGCAATTGCCAAAATGCCTCAATTTGCTCGTTTTGTTGACAAAATAAGTTATTTTCATCAAGTACCGGTTTGTTATTGCATCTCAAATTTTTGACTCTCCAATCGCAATCACTTAAAATATTATTATTCACGAACTTCTGGATTATATTTACGAAACAACCCACCGTTGAAAAGCTGAATGTCTATATACGCTTTAAAATAAATGTAAACCTGGACGTTTTGCTTTAATATTCGTTTCGAAATTTATATTTGAAGCGAGGACCCCGTTTTTTATGATACACCGTTTTTTATGCGTTGATGGCCCGTATTGTACCACATGCGCTTGGGAGAGCAAGTGTCATGTATATCAATACGAAAGTCATCGCGTGTCTAGATGTGTACCAAGCTGCACTGATGAGGCGTAGGACGCCGAAACATGCATGTCTGCAGATTGTACTATATATATATATATATATATATATATATATATATATATATATATATATATATATATATATATATATATATATATATATATATATATATATATATATATATATATATATCATACCAATAAACTGAACACTGTCTAATTCGATATAAATAGACCTAGAACGTGGAAAACTCTGTGTAGCAAGTGTCGTTCGTTGCAAACAAACTGTTGTTCGTAAATATGTAGGAATGTATAGTCATAGTTCATGAATACTGTGATTGTAATTTTATGTACCGTTATATGTTTAGTGTAATTTTTGTTAATTTTTTGGTTGGACTTTATAAGGAACTAATGTTCTGTTGTCCTTTCCATCAATCGTGCGATTGTTAAGTTAATAAAAAAAAAAGAAGAAAATCGGGAGACAAATT
The DNA here is from genome assembly GCA_902702795.2 of Paramuricea clavata. Classification (NCBI taxonomy): domain Eukaryota; kingdom Metazoa; phylum Cnidaria; class Anthozoa; order Malacalcyonacea; family Plexauridae; genus Paramuricea; species Paramuricea clavata. Next base: position 38,366 of record CACRXK020001165.1, on the reverse strand, counting down.
CAAGCTCCTAATGAGGGCAAATAGCGCGCTCTGTCTGGCTAAAATCTCGTTGCCCGGATGTAAAGTTTCGTTTCCCGGATGTAAAGCCGCAATGTTTAGTAGAAGCGGGAAATTATGAGACTAACACAACTTTGAAGCCATTGATTTTTTACAGTTTTAACATAGTTCAAGCAAGGACTGAAAGCTTGAATGTTTTAAAGATTGGTGTTTTCTTCGTGACTTCGGCACGTCTAAATTTGTATCCTCTTACACGATATAAAACGGAAATTCGTCAACTTTTTTCGCCACAAATAAATGTAAAACAGTCAAGACGGTTGATAACACCAGGATCGAATACTTGAATTATAGCCAAAAAATAAATAATAATAATTTCTTGGTTTTACATCCGGGTATAACTAAAATTCCCCGCTATTTGCAAGCTTCAATTTATCCCTTTCGTTTGCCTGAATTTTTCCTACAATACCTCCTCTACTCTTATAATCTCTATCATAAACCTGATTTACTGTATTTACAATCATCACGGAATTTATAAACTATTTTTCTGCTTTGTTTTCCTCATCTTGCAGTAATTCCCAGTCTGCGAAGTACACAAATGTTGAAAGACCAAAAGAAAGCCAGCCGACTGTTCCAAATGATCCCACGAGTTCCCCGCGTAATGCAACTGCTCTGGAGAACTACAGGGAAGTTAACCATGTCGAGTTAACTGGTGATATTCACAGTACAAGTGAACAGCAGAATATTCTAGCTGATGGCATATTAATGGAGCAATTGGCAGGCATCCAAGGTGCTATAGATGTTATGGAAAATCCCGAAGTCACTGATGAGGAGGACAGTTTGTCTCTGTTAATGAATGTTATAGAAAGTGAAGATTTGAGCAGTGTTCTTAGTGACATGCCCTGGAATCTTATATGATAGGATTCCTCTAAACACACTTTGAGTATTCCTTGGAATGATACCTTTAGAAACAGTACTGGCGGACAGTAAAGAAAGTTTCTGAAACATAGCAGATTATCATAAATAATGTGTTAAACTGCTCGAGACTTCTTTTATTCTAGATAGATAGATACTAGATAGTGAGTTTTATTAGTAGTTAGAAAATGGAACCTAGGCCTTCTGGTTGAATTACGTAAATGTTTAGATATAAGTCACTTAAAATACATCATGGAGTTATGTGTTATAAATAAAAAGTATTTTTAAATCAATTTGTTTTACTTGTATTTTCTTTTACTCGGTAATAATTCATAAAATGTGTCGTTGTGGTAATTTAGAATGTCACTAAGAGAAGTTTTTGTATGTTACGTAACACGAGCTCAAAACGAATGAATATGATACACCACTTGCGTGGTTGTGACTACATTCAAAAATTTTAATTTGTCGGTACGTTTCTCAATCGGAAAACAAACTTTGTAAAAGTTTATTTAGTGCTTTATCTGTAAAGTAGTGTTATAACGAAGAGATTTTAGATGGTACACCAAAGCGAAAATTATGTCTGAAGTTCAGTAAGTGTTGCTTATATTGTTGTAAAAATGGCGTCACAGTTACAGGGTAAGTAATCATTATACTTTTTAAAGTTTGTTCGTTCACTGCAACCAGCTATATCAATCATGTTTCGCTCGCTACTCTGGTTTAAATAAATGATTATAAAGCCCAGTCGAATTGTAATCAAAACCCAACGTTTCGACACTCCATTCTAGTGTCTTCATCAGGGGTGATCATCTAAAATTGCAATCGTGGCTTCTTAAATACCCAAGCTAGGGGTGACGTCACCTGCCAATGAGATGCATATATTCCTCTGCCAAATAGGCACCGTCATCCCTATTGAAAGCATGATTACTCATATTTTTTAATGCCACGCTTCTAGGCAAAGTCGTTGACCATAGCGATTGTTTGTGGTAATTACTTTAGAGTTTTACCACGCAATCTCGTGTTTGGTGTAATATAGATGTTCGGCTAAAGCTGATTTTCCCTTGTCTAAAGTTGAAACAGCCTTTTGATGTTCTTTTGGCCGTGTACCAAACTGGCGTTTAGACTCACCTAACTACTCTTTCTCGCAGTCACCGCATGGTATAGAATATACAGCATGAGTTTCCTGATTTGTTTTAACAGCATCTTTTGACTTTGCGAAAATATGGCCTAAAGTCAAATAGGGTTTTAAGGCAACCTTAATATTATAATTACTTAAGATTCTCTTGATTGGTTCTGTGACACCTTGAATGTATGGAACTATTGCATAACCCTTAACAGAGGTATCACCCTCGGAGTTACAGTATTTTGGTTCCTACAAACAGGTGATCTCAGGCAATCGATCTCAGGCAATTTTAAGAAAACGTTTTGGGTAATCGTTTTCCCCTAAAATATTTAGAACATATTCACGTGCATTAGCTTGACAATCACTATTTGACGGCAAGGATTCAGCTCTTTGAAGCAAAGTTTTTGCTACGGATATTTTATGGCTTACTTATAGGTGATGAGAGTCGTATGACAAGTATTTGTCTGTGTGTGTGCATGGGTTTGCGATTAACATCAGTCTCTAACTTCCCTTCGACAGTTCTGTGCACATTCAAATCTAAAAAAGCTAAATGTCCATTTATCTCACGTTCTACCGTGAATTGGATGGACGGCTCAACAGAATTTAAAAGTTGCAACAGACTATCGATTTCATTTCTAGAAACCGCAGAGATGACATCATCGACGAAACGTTTCCAAAACGATAGAGATACCAGAACAGAGGCTAAAGCTCTTCGTTCGACATCTTTCATTGCTAAATTAGCAATTACTGCCGATACTGGTGACCCCATCGCTGTTCCAAAGTCCGAAAATCAGCTTTAGCCGAACATGTATTTTACACCAAACACGAGATTGCGTGGGAAAACTCTAAAGTAATTACCACAAACAATCGCTATGGTCAAAGACTTTGCCTAGAAGCGTGGCATATTAATATGAGTAATCATGCTTTGAATAGGGATGACGGTGCCTATTTGCCAGAGGAATATATGCATCTCATTGGCAGGTGACGTCACCCCTTGGGTATTTACGAACCAACGATTGCAATTTTAGATCACCCCTGATGAAGACACTAGACTGGAGTGTCGAAACGTTGGGTCTTCATTACAATTCGACTGGGATTTGTAATCATTTATTTAAACCAGAGTAGCGAGCGAAACATGATTGATATACCTGGTTGCAGGGAACGATCAAACTTTAAATCTATACGAGAAAAATATGGTCAAAATGTTGTTTCGAGGCTTCGAAAGCTCATCAACATGAAGATTCGTATTGCCAAATATCGTACTCATTTTTAAGTTTTACCGTTCAGCTTGCGATTCAAACCTCCAATACGGGATACAAGCTAATGGAAAATACTGTTTTTTCTTTCCTGAGGTTGCGTATAAACGATTGTCATCAGTCTATACAGCGTCCGCGCTGTGATTGTCAACGTTTACTCGGCGCCGGCGAGCTTTCTGATTTGATCGACTGCTCTGAAGTCCTATGGATCGAAGAGTTTGGTCGTTCGCAATTTCGCAAAGAATCGATCAAACAGAGAGAGAAGCATGACAAAAAATTGCTGCGTCTGATTGGGACGAATAAGCCACCTGATAAATCGAGTTCGAATATTAAAGTGCCTATGACACAAATTTCACCCCAAATGTTTATGATTGCATTGTAAAGATCACTTAAAATGACTTAATAATTTCTTTTATGGAATTTTGGTAACTTGCTTCCTTTTCAAGATATTCAACTTTGTTTCATATGCACGTGAAACATTGTTTCATATGCACAAAAGTATAGTTTTCTTGACTAATACGTATCTAAAAAACTTAAAAGTTGCCCTTGTATATGTATTAATTTCATAACTGGTAATTATTATCGATCCTCTGTATTTGTTTGTAAAAATATTTTATCAAGGTAAAATATTGCGTTTTCAAAATGTCATTATGCGATGTGATGTCACACCGGTGATATTTGCATGCATATGAAACAAAGTTGAATATCTTGCAAGTTTAATAGGCCTACCAAAATTCTATAAAAGAAATTATTAAGTCATTTTAAGGGATCTTTACAATGCAATCATAAACATTTGGGGTGAAATTTCGTGTCATAGGCACTTTAAGAATAGATGGGTTAAAAACCTCTCATCTAAAGAGCTAAGTGAGTTGGAAAGGAAGGGTCTTGAACACGGCCTAAAATTTGCGGTTGTATATACCTAACAGAATTCCAACAGCCGAAAGCATTGTTTCAGTTGAAGAAGGAATTTTTCCACTAGATGATGATGCTAAGCGATTGGTAAGAGCTGAGGTCAGAAGCATTCTTAGACGTGCCAAAATACCTCCAAAAAACATTGATTCGAATGTTTTCAAAGCTTTACTTGCTCTTAAAAAAGATCCGGACAGGGTTATTCTTTCAGCGGACAAAGGCAATTGTGTTGTTGTTTATATGGACAAACATGATTATCGCGAGAAGGCTCTTTCACTGTTGAACAACAGAAATACGTATCATATACTCAAGTCTGATCCTACTGGAAAAACTCAAAGAGGTTTAAACACCAAGTTACTTTTTTTGAAGAAATCCAATATTATCAGCAAGGCTACATATGAAAAGTTATACAGCAGTGATGGACTATCTCCGCGTTTCTATGGTTTACCGAAAATCCATAAACCGGATATTCCATTGAGACTTATTGTGTCCTTTGTGAATTCTCCTACATATGGAGTTTCAAGTTTTTTGGCGAAAATTTTTTCCCCTGTGGTGGGGAATACCGAAAACACTGTCAAAAATTCCTGTCATTTTGCAGAATTTGTAAGAGGTAAAACTCTTAAAGCAGATCAATTGTTGGTATCATTTGATGTGAGTCGTTCTCTTGTTTACAAACATCCCAGTTGATCTTGCCATCAAGGTTACGACAAAAAGACTAAGACAGGATTCAAAGAACCTCCTTGCCTGTAGAAGATATTATTGATCTTCTGTCTTTTTGTCTCAACACCACATACTTTATGTTTGAGGGCTGTTATTATCAACATGTTTTTGGAACAGCGATGGGGTCACCAGGATCGGCAGTAATTGTTAATTTAGTAATGGAAGATGTCGAACAAAGAGCTTTATAGCCTCTGTTCCGGTATCTCTATATCGTTTTGGAAACGTTTCGTCGATGATGTCATCTCTGCGGTTTCTAGAAATGAAATTGATATTCTGCTGCAACATTTAAATTCTATTGAGCCGTCCCTCCAATTCACGGTAGAACGTGAGATAAATGGACATTTAGCTTTTTTAGATTGGAATGTGCACAGAACTGTCGAAGGGAAGTTAGAGACTGATGTTAATCGCAAACCCACACACACAGACAAATACTTGTTATACGACTCTCATCACCCAGTAAGCCATAAAAGATCCGTAGCAAAAACTTTACTTGAAAGAGCTGCATCCTTACCGTCAAACAGTGATTCTCAAGCTAATGAACGTGAATATGTTCTAAATATTTTAGGGGAAAACGATTACCCAAAAAGTTTTCTTAATGATTGCCTGAGACCACCTGTTTGTAGAAACCAAAATAACTCCGAGGGTGGTACCTCTGTTAAGGGTTATGCAATAGTTCCATACATTCAAGATGTCACAGAACCAATCAAGAGAATCTTAAGTAATTGTAATATTAAGGTTGCCTTAAAACCCTAACTGACTTTAGGCCATATTTTCGCAAAGCCAAAAGATCCTGTTAAAACAAACAGAAAACTCATGCTGTATATTCTATACCATGCGGTGACTGCGAGAAAGAGTATTTGGGTCAGTCTAAACACCAGTTTGGTACACGTCTAAAAGAACATCAAAAGGCTGTTTCAACTTTAGACAAGGGAAAATCAGCTATAACGGAACATGTATGTTACACCAAACATCATCGCAGTCAGTGATTTTAGAATCTAATAAATTGAAAATAACGAAAATTATGCCTGGTTGTTGTGTTTGACCCAACATCATTTTTAATAAACAATTGCTATTGTTTTACCTTCTGTAATATCATAGTCACCTCGAAATCTTTTGTCTTACGAGGTACGATTAACGTCACATTTACCTCAAGCTGAGTAAACAGGTACGATTAGTAACTAATCGTACCTCATGTTTAGTAATGAGGTAAGATTAGTTACTAATCGTACCTCATTACCTCTGATTGGAGAGCTGTACCTCATCGAAAATCATCGGCACAACTATGGACAGTATCTGACGACACCGTCCCGTACACATTCGAACAATCACTTTGCCAGCTTTTATTCCCTAATCTTGAACATTACAATTGTGGGAGAAAATTCCGTTTATGCGTATGCCTAAAACGAATGAACACGGAGATGTGTTTCTGCGCGTGCGTATATATGAAAAGTGTTCGTACCACAATCATAAGATAATCAAACAGCATTCAAAACAGGCAACACCACGCGCGGTTCCCTCGGCAACTATGATATTACAAAGTAATTAGCATGGCATTACGGTCGATTAGTGATGAAATGTCCCTCAAGCCTCGAGAGGTTTAGTAAAAGTCCCTCGGCGCTACGCGCCTCGGGACTTTTACTAAACCTCTCTCGGCTTTCGGGTACATTTAATCACTAATCGACCTGAATGCCATGCTATTACTTATAATAATTTTATCATAAATAAATGCTTATTACAGTTATAGCTTTATAGTGGTTTTCAGTTTCAAACAATTTGAAAAATGACTATACGTAAATCAATAGTGGCCATATAATAATAGTAAAGATTTTTAGAGTATCGCGATGGTATTTTACCAATCGCGAGGCCAGCGTTTTGTTTAAATATTAGGCTATTACATAACATTCACTTGCTCTCAATTTCACACTTTAAATTGTGCTGACTTGTTTTTTTATAATGAAAATAATCCCCGTTTTACTTACTAAAAGGCTAACACGTAGCCAAAGTCCATTCATGTGAGTGCTTACACATTACTATTCCACTGTATATAAATGTAAAACGAAATTATAACCTTCCCCAAGTCCTTCAAATACATATAATAGAATACCCAATATACGTTATACATATATACATTTTCAAACAACTTGTTCCACTGATTACTGTGTGACATTTACATATATAGTAGATATTATAATATATCATATTTACATAAATATGTAGGAAAATATCGATAACTCAATATAGTTAAAGAAATGACAAATATATACAATTGTAAATATATACAATTGTGAAAGTTTGCATGTCCAAACTTTATAAAAAATTCTCTTAAATGACGATCCATAGCCTATACTCAATACCTACTATCTATATGTGCCCACGAAATAAAAATCGTTCAAGAGCCTTGAATGACAGCAGCACTATGAGGTTTAGAAAATTATTGGGCTCAATGAAAATCCACCCCATCAAATAGTAGCCCCTAATACATAATGTTTCTAAAACTATCCATATATAGACTATAATAGTCGTCGCATATGCAAATCGGCCATTTCGACGTGTGAACCTCTTAGGTTTATAATTAAAACGGGGATTATTTTCATTATAAAACAACAAGTCAGCACTATTTAAAGTACGAAAATGTCAGCAAGTGAATGCCACTTAATTCTGCCTAACAGAAGCTCCAAAACTAAGGCGCTTTTTTACAATATTTCCAAAAGTTTCCCGAGAAAAACCGCGTATAGCCTATCATACATACGTATTGAATCATTTGAATGCTGATTAAAAAATTCCATTGCTAAAAATTCGAACGCGTGAAAATATATTCATTTCACAGATCTAAGGCTGGTATACTTTAATTTAGGGTATTATAATTAGTTGCGGTAGCAATCATGTGTTTATAAAATGCTCCGCCGTCCGTCGTCCGTCACACCACAGTTATATTAAGGGTTACGTTCAAATGCGGAAGCGGATGCGGAACGGAAGGATGGGGTTAAAATGCGGAACGGAACGGATTTGGGGTTAATATGCGGAACGGAACGGATACAGGGGGTAAAATGCGGAACGGAACGGATATGGGGTTAAAATGCGGAACGGAACGGATTTGGGGATCAAATGCGTGATGTTAAACTTTACCAAAAATTTGAACCACAAATTGAGTTTTTTCGCTCTTTTTTAACGTTTCTGTGTTTTCGATTTATGTTTTTTTTTGCAATGGAATGCAACGTCGTAGTGCTTATTATTCCTTACATATCTTGTACAACTATTTCAATTAAAGTTGTGACTGAGACAATTGTCAAATGTGCAATATGGCGCTAAAAGAGGGCCCTGAAGGGGTAAAATGGGAACTGGGATTGATCTATTTTTAGACTGGGAAAATGGGATTTGGGTTGCTGGGACTGGGATTTGGCCACTGGGAATGGGAAATGAAGTCCTCAAAAATGGGAATGGGATTGAGGTAATGCGAGTCGATTCCCAATTTTTCTGCGGTTTGAGTATTTTAAAATACAATTTTGATCCGTTTTTGGTGTCTTTGGTCATGATTTTTGTTGTTAACTATATTATTCACAGCACTACCTGCGAACAGGCATACTCTGGCGCCCGGAATTCTGGGTTTTCTGATTATGCGTGTCTCAGAATGCTGCAAATTCCATTTCCGGGATTCAAATTTAAAAATTTTCCGTGCCTTCGGCACGAACACCCCCTAATATTTCATAAAGTGTCCGCCACTTGCTTAAAAGGTCTTAAAACTGTTTATTCTACCGATAAATAAAGGGTTTTTTATTGACTGGGATTTCAATAACTGGGACTGGGATTTCCAATAAAAATCCAACTGGGACTGGGATTTTGCCAAAATTTCAGGTGGGAAATGGGATTTGGACCCCCCTTCAGGACCCTCCTAAAAGGTTGATGGGAATAATCGTATTAAATAAGTTTAGCATATCAGTAGCCTCGTGGGGATATCGATACTTTTAGCGACAGCTCGCAATGCAAACTAAGTTTTAAAATATGCAAAATTTGGTGGTTAGTGAAATAATTTAAATTTCGAGTTGTTGCGTTATCTATTGTTTGTAATGCGTTCGTCACATGAGTAGCGCGGCGTTTGAAACAGACCTAACATATTAGAAACGTGGTGCCTCGTGGAACTGATACGATTTATTTATTTATTGTGATGCAACACGCAACAACTGGAAATTTAAATTGTTTCACTAACCACAAAATTTTGCATATTTTAAAACTTAATTTGCATTGCGAGCTGTCGTAAAAGTATCCCCACGAGGCTATTGATATGCTAAACCTATTTAATACGATTATTCCCATCAACCTTTTAGCGCCATATTGCACATTTGACAATTGTCTCAGTCACAACTAGTGAAATAGTTGTATAAGATATGTTAGGAATAATAAGCACTACCACGTTGCATTCCATTGCAAAAAAACATAAATCGAAAACACAGAAACGTTAAAAAAGAGGAAAAAAAACAATTTGTGCTTAAAATTTTTCGTAAAGTTTAAAATGAGGCATTTTATCCCCAAATCCGTTCCGTTCCGCATTTTAAACCCATATCCGTTCCGTTCCGCATTTTAACCCCATATCCGTTCCGTTCCGCATTTTAACCCATATCCGTTCCGTTCCGCATTTTACCCCCATCCGATCAGCATCCGTTCCGTTCCGCATCCATTCCGCATTTTAACCTAACCTCCGTTATAGTAACTGGGTGACACCTCTGTGGGTGACACAAAAGGGCCATTTATACGTGACAAAATAAGTCGCGACTTACATAAGACGCGACTTAAATAAGTGGAGTTATCGCATAAATGGTTCTTTACGGCTCTGGTCTTATTTATTTGCTATAGCTATAATGCTGTTTTGATTGTTTTTGTTTTAATATGCAAGGCTAATAATTTTACGTTGTTTCAAGTTTCTGGCATGTGTAGTTAGACTTTTTGTCTAAAATTTCTTATTTAAGACGCGACTTAAAGGCACAGTTCAGCCTGTTGAACGATGGTTTTTAAGGCGCATTTCAGCTCTTTTAATTGAAAAAACTAACTAGGAAAATCAATTAAGCATAATTCAAGATCACCAAACTCAATGTTTTTAACATTCTAAAACATTTTTATTGTTAAAAACATCGAGTTTACTGATTTTGAATTATACTTAATTGATTTTCCTATAGTTAGTTTTTTCAATTAAAAGGGCTGAAATGCGCCTTAAAAACCATCGTTCAAAAGGCTGAACTGTGCCTTTAAATAAGAACAGCTAAAAGTCCTGTTCTTATGTAAGACGCGTCTTATCCAAGACGCGTCGACGTCTTACATAAGAATTTTGTACCTTTTATACGACAAACTCGCGTCTTACTTAAGTCGCGTCTTATGTAAGTCGCGTCTTATTTTGTTCCGTATAAATGGCCCTAAAGTGACGAAGTATTATAATTGATTAATTGCAAAGAAGTAAATCATTTATATTGAAACAATCGGCATTCCATGCATACGTAAATGTTGCAGTAAAATCATGCGAATTTATAAATTATTTATGTCCTATAAGGCCATGTTGTCCAGTGCCATAGTACTGACGACCGTTCAAGTACGACGAAAACGTAAAGCAATCGCATCAACTAGATTCAGAAACACAACAAATGGATTCTATTAACAAGTGAGATATATTTTTTACATATATTGTTAATATTTTTTGAATTATTTTGTTATTTTAAAATATTATAACGGTTAAATATTCAAAATATATAGGACGTTCAGAGATTGGGCCGCCTGTGGTTGCATGGACGGTGTAATTTTGTTGTTTACTATCAACCTCGTCCCCAGGGGCTTCCTCGTGGTGGCGCGTGAGCTGAGGAAGACCCTGGTAAAATACGATGAAATCTCCAAGATTCTTGGAGATTTATCGCATGCGCAGTAACGACAACGTTATGTTGCTGACTACAATTAGCGCTGGCGCTTACGATTTTCTTGCTTTAAAAATACACATGTTTTGTCGATTCTTTATGTATTTATTCTCAAAGTTTTAACAAATTTTACGAAAAATACTTCAGATATAAGCTGTGAACACACATGTACACAAAACTGTGCAACATTCGTCATCATATTGTATCAATTTGTCGGAGTATGGCGCTCATATTTGTGACATTGTTTTGTTCGCTTTGGCAACCCTCGTATATATCAGATGCTGTTCGGCCTCAAATGCGACTGAATGAACACTGACGGTGTTGCCTGGAATATGAAATGATATTGACTGATTGTTCTGTATATCAAGGTAGGTACTGTACATTTATACTGAATTTATTTTCACACGAGTTTCAAACTATTTCAGCCTTATAATGAACAGTGAGATCACATCACTAACATACAGCCATACAGAAAGACAGAAAGAATTTTCTCATCAATTCTGATTATCGTTTACAAGTAACAGTATAAATGCTTCAAAATTTATTTGTTTTCTACAGTATGTAATGCAGGGCAGCATGCTTTCATTTTGCTTTGGTGGTAGTCACCACTCACCAAGTCAAATGGGCCATTCCATCTATAAATAGCCCCACTATTGAGGTCTGGATATCCTATATGGGGATTTTAGAGAGGGGGATTTTACCTTAAATTTTTCTGGAGGGTAGCTTAAGAGATTTCCAAAAAATTAGGTGTTTTAGTGATATCCAAAGGGGCAGGAACAATATCCTAAAGGGGTAGAAAGATATCCATGGGGGTTCCAAAATTGCATCCAATGAGGTTCCAAAATGTTTAAGGTAATAGTATTATGAAGAGACCCCTCAATAGGGTGTGGGGGGCTATATTAAATGGAATTGCCCAGTGTGCTGCAACAACTTTTAAAATTTGTACATATGTTTTTAAGGCACAATATGTGATGGAGTTTGATATGATGATCAGCACAACCTGGATGTCTTGACTGAATGAACAACTTATGTGATATACTCCTAGTTCCAATACTTTGCTGTATATTATCACCAGCTCAGATGTCAGTTGGATCACTGTGAATGAACATTGGAGTGGCACAATAAAGTGTCTGTATTAGGGTGGAGTCTATAATTAAGGACTGAAGTAAAAGGCACACTTTTGGATATTAATTTGAATCATAGCAACTACATATACTGTAGGTTTCAAATAAGTTTGAACAATGAACAACTGAAAATAAAAATTTATTTGATTTGAAACACTCAAAGGAATTACAACATATTATATGATAGTCATATGTACATGATTATGGGTATATTCATTAGTTTTATTAGCTGATATTTATGACCATCCTGGGACAACATTTTATTTTTCCCAAGAGATTTTACTTGCATGGTAGTAATATAGTAACAGAGAAGTGTGATGGATATGTGCAAGTAATTATCATTAGAAATACAAATATTAAACTGTAATTTTCACCATTGTAAATGATTGTATTATTAAAGAAACAAAATACAAAAGTCAAACAAGGCTATTTAAAATAATACAGTCATAATACTAGACTGGTTAAAGAACTACTGAATAGAGGCATCATGAAAATATTCTAAGATTACTACCATGGCTCTGTACCAGGGAAAGGTATAGTGAGTTTCTTCACCTTGATGAACATTAGAAAACTATCATGCCATCAACTCATTCCCATTTAAAAATTTTCATGTTGGTCAATGTGAAATATAATCTTGAGGCCATCTAATTCTTAATGATTGTTTACTATCTAATTGAAGACATGATTATATATTTCCATGGAATTCAAGTTGGCTTTTCCCAAGTTGATGTAAAATATGGTTCACCTGTTAAAATAATAAAATGTTTATTAGTTGTTTTGTAACAGAACAGTACCTGCTTTAATTAAAGAAAATATAGGAAAGAGAAAATCAAAATAACAGTTGTACTGTATATGGAAAAAAGAATAAAATCTTTCTAAGCAATTTCCACTGTTATCATAATTATCATACTGTTATCATAATTTGATTAAAAGTCTTTCTGTATGTGTGAAATGAAGTCTTGTATAATACATGTGTGAAAGTGAAACTGTGTTTAATTGAAAATGTGATTTCCGAGACTCTGGCAAAATGTGAAAGCAACGTGTGAAAATAAATCGAATAAATTCAGTATAAATGTACAGTACCTACCTTGATATACAGAACAATCAGTCAATATCATTTCATATTCCAGGCAACACTATCAGTGTTCATTCAGTCGCATTTGAGGCCGAACAGCATCTGATATATACGAGGGTTGCCAAAGCGAACAAAACAATGTCACAAATATGAGCGCCATACTCCGACAAATTGATACAATATGATGACGAATGTTGCACAGTTTTGTGTACATGTGTGTTCACAGCTTATATCTGAAGTATTTTTCTTAAAATTTGTTAAAACTTTGAGAATAAATACATAAAGAATCAACAAAACATGTGTATTTTTAAGCAAGAAAATCGTAAGCGCCAGCGCTAATTGTAGTCAGCAACATAACGTTGTCGTTACTGCGCATGCGATAAATCTCCAAGAATCTTGGAGATTTCATCGTATTTTACCAGGGTCTTCCTCAGCTCACGCGCCACCACGAGGAAGACCCTGGGGACGAGGTTGTCAATTGTCATCAGCACGGAGATAACGTCAGGCAGCAGGCATGTTGTAAAAGACGGACTGGACTGGACTGGACTGGACTGGACCGGACTGGACTGGACTGGACCGGGAAAACGCGGACTGAGTCCGTGTTTTACAAATCGCGGACTGAATTTGTAAAACACGGACTGGACTGGACCGGGAAAACACGGACTGAGTCCGTGTTTTACAAATCGCGAACTAAGATTTGTAAAACGCGGACTCAGTCCGTGTTTTACAAATCGCGGGCTGGAATTTGTAAAAGGCGGACTCATTTCCTGAATGCACTAAGGATGAACGGTCGCAGTAAAGTATAATTGTCTATTCTCATGACAAAGTTCAATGTTTTTACCGAGAAACTTCAATGTTTTTGATGATCATTTATGATCATTTGGTGGTTTCAAAGCTTGGATCTGGTTGTTCAGCAGATTAATATCAGATCAGAACCTGTCAAGTGCTCTTGACAAACGAAGATTCTCACGGGAATAGGCAATGTTTTTATCAACGACCGTTCATCCAACAAGCGACGGTACATGGACTCAGTCCTGTACTGACTCAGTCGTAAAAGTTTTGGCGGGAATTGCACTCAGTCGTGAGAGTTTTGGCGGGAATTGCGGATAATAGGCACTGAGCTATAATATATCTGGAGGAAGTGCTCGGCATGAAAGAGTGTCGCCAAAAACATGGCGGATTTTCACGTCTGCTGACGCCAGAATGACGCCACTGGTCCCAAATCCTCGTGGTAATTACCACTGACCAACCGCGATCCTCGGCTTCAGACGACGATTTCACCCCCCTGGTTTTTGCACAAAAAAGCTGAAACTTCTGCTGAAAGTTTATATAAAAAACATCAAGAAAAAATGCCGAGTTTTTGCATGGCTTCATGATGCCACAATTCTTTAATATCAAGAAGAAACACTTCTTTTTACCGGTAAGATGTATTAAACTCTTTTTCTGTGCTTCATTTGTAGGCTTTGTACTAAATACCGTTTTTTAAAAGAAAAAATTGGATACGAAATTTACATATAACGACGCTGTACAGCAGCCTGGCCGTTTTTTTCTGGCTTTATCACTTTTCTTTGTGTTTTATTTTGCCATTTGGGCAGGTAATAGTTTTTGTTTTCCTCTGGAGTCCTTACCCAAAGATCCAACATCAATTTTCACACACAGTATTGTAATGGAATGCCTTAAAATGATGGACAAGTGTCAAGTCCAAATGGTGCCAATAGTTCCAACTTATCCTAGGGTTTTAATATATTGTCATAGGAGGCCCAATATATGGTTGCATAAATGGGCAAAAAAAGATCAAAACTGTTCCTAACAAGGATCTCTGTAGTGTCTCTGTCTCTCAAGTGTTGAACAAAAGCTTGCAAGGCTCACACTACAATTTTGAGTTGTGATTTTAATATACAATTTTAATCTCTTTTCATGGCTAACATAGGAGGCCAAATAGATAGTTGTACAAGTAAAGTTTATAGTTCTGAACTTAAAAAGGCCAGCAAATAGACATGAACTTTTCTTGACGAATATGTGGGGATGACTATTTCACAACACTCTAACTTCTACGACTATGTCTGAAATGACATATTTTAATATATTTTGAAAGGAAAAAATAATATAATATTCAATAGCATAATAATGGTGTAGCATAAGCATGTAGATCAAATTATATTAATTTAGACAATATAGTACATGACTGATTGGATGTATTTTATTACACCTTTCCAGATGCCAAGAAAAATCCTGAGATATCTTGAAAACTTGAAGAAGAATGCCTGGTTAAATTTTATGCCACAAAGGGGAATCACCTTTGTTCAAAGCAATTAGTATAATATTCCACTTAACCCATTAGAGTGGCAGCACTCTCCACTTGACAAGTAAAATCGTCTGGTGTTAGACAGAGTAAAATACTAAAGTAGGGTGCATCAGGGCACATGCCACTTAATTAAGGGGTTAACTCATTCAGCACTCTCCCCTTCACAAATAAAATGGTCTGCCATTAGACAGAATAATAATAAAGTAGGGTGCATTGGGTTGCATTGCATCTTACCAAAGGCTCAACAGGACGCATAGCCACAAGGCATATACTGGTCAGCCCATAGAGTGCCAGAGCTCTGCCCTTGCATTGACAAGTATATTTGTCTGGCATTTGACAGGAAAATTATATGGTGCATTGCCACTTATCAAAAGGGATAATGGAGGCCTACAGCAACACTCTTGTTCTCTCAAGGGGGGGGGGGTTAGGTTACACTCAAAAATGCATAATTGAAACAATTGGCTGGTTTGACATTTTAATTGATTATTGCAATATTTTCACACTGATTTTGTAATTTATTTGTTAATTTTATTTTTAATTAATATGAAAATAACCCATAAATCAAGATACTGTTAATAAAATTGTATTTTATGTGGATGTAGTTAATTAAATATATTCATCAACAGTTTGTGACTCCTCTTTCCCAACAAGTTGCTGAATGGTGCTTTATTTCTGAAAAAAATATGTGAGAAATGAATATTACACTAAAACAACCAAATACTTTATATAATAATTGTTGTGGTTATTGTTCGATACTGGATCCCAACATTTAACTGCTATTAATCCAATACGACATTACACGTGATTGTGTACACATAACATTCTTGCTTATTAAACAATAAGTTTACATGAACCTTGCCGACACCCAACTGTAACCTTAACTGGCCCTCATCCTGACCGGTAAGGCCACCTGTGTGCACAAAGCTGGTCAGAATGCTCTTGAAATTCCACTCATTTGAACCCAGGGCTTAGCAGATACATGCTGCTAACAATTAAGGTGATAGTCTTGACAACTCAGGGCCCGAGGACTTGTTTGAATTCAACTGAAATTTATTTTGTATCACTTTGGCATGTTGAAAGAATGAGGAAAATAGTTCAGACAAATAGCATGTAAATATTGGGGTTCGGTGTCAGGCGAAAACCACTGTGTAAAATATTTTCCTCCAAAAATGCATGAATTACCAACATCAAATATCATCAAGTATGTTTCATTTTCTTAACCCATTAAGCTGCAGAGCTTCCCCATTGGGTCGTTCCAGAAAAGATCCATACTCCCCCCCACTGAGGAAATTTCTGCCGTCCGGAGGGGGAGGGGAGAAAAAATTGTTTCTGATAATAGTAAATGTATTTAATTATTTAGGACATCCGAAGGGGGTAGGGGGGTTAACTTCCTATTTCCTCCGTGGGGGTGGTATACATGTTTTCTGGAATGACCCATTGACGAGTATAATATCGTCTGGCGTTACAAGTAAAAAATAAGTAGGGCGCATTGCGGCTCAATGGGTTAATTATGAAATTGATTTTACTCATGCAATTTCTAGGGAAAATGCTACAGGCCTCTAAACCTGATCTTATATATGAAACTAGCTTCAACAGAAGTTGGTAGAATTTAACAGCCAATTTTTGGATCTTGATAGACTTGATAATTCTACACATTATAATTTCATTGCCATCAGTGGCCAGTTAAGTACATGGATTAAATCATTCAAAGTCATGATAGTTCTGGCTTAAAAAGGTCGTTCTCTATAGGTATACTAATATAATAGAAAGCACTTTAAATTTACTAAGTAGTATCATGAAGCAGATGGTGGTCAAAAATGGCATTTTATATCGTAAAATTTGAAATAACAAATGAAACTAAAATCTGAAATTTCAACCATTTTCTTTCGAGAAAGACTGTTTCTCGTATTAATATAGTTTTGGCAACTTAATTGTATACATCAGTTGCTAAAATTGTCCACTACACAGTACAAATAGGCTGTTTATTTCGCTTTGTTTTGACCTACTTTATCACAAATAAATATTGAACATATAAACAGTATATTTTTACCTTTACAAATAACGTCTTTACGAAATTTCTTGAGGTTTAAATATTCGTTGTTCCCTGTCTTCACTAGCCAGCATGATTCTTGCCACTTGTGCAACTCGAAACAAATGTTAAAATGTCGAAGAGAAGGCAAAATCCGAGTCAAACTCCAAAACAAAAAGCTAAAATATTTTTGCGAAAATCAGGGGGATGTGAAAGTGGTAGCGGGCTCAAAATGAGCCTTGCTCAGTGGTAATTACCACGAGGATTTGGGACCAGTGGCGTCATTCTGGCGTCAGCAAAGGCCGAAATCCAACGAAATCCGCCATGTTTTTGGCGACACTTGTTTGACTGAAGAGAGATAGGAGCACCTCCAACCTCGTACCCAGGATCTTTCTTTGGGAAAGACCCTGGCTGCGGCTGGTCACGTGCTTCATCAAAAATTTAGCGCCTGAGGGGGTGTGGGGAAAGTATCAAATTACATCAACATGCTTCTAGTGGGATATTCGTTAAAAACATAGATTTTGCGAATTATTACGTTCAAAATACTTGCTAATTTTTGTTTATTTTCTTTGCTTTGAATTTACAAGAACATTGTTACATTCTTACTTACAGTCAAGTCAAGAAACCAAGCAAATCGTTACTCGCAGTGCTCTCTCGTGTTGTTATTCAATGCATGCTCTCTTCACACTCGAGCGCGGTTATAACAAACGTTTGTTGTAATGTTTTTAAAATAGGCCATTACATTTGTCCTTTCTTGTAAACGTTGATACGCTTTGCACCGATTCACTTGTTACTACGCGTCTTGTTTATAAGATTTTTAAAAGAAACAGTATTGTCTAGGAGATTAGGACTGCCCAAATATTAGCAAATGTAAACATTTGATAATAGCCGAACAGAGAAATGTCCATAAGCATAGAGGAAATTTCAGTCATTGATTTATCTGGATTTACTGCATAAATTCGTATTCGGTAATTATAGTAAGACTTTAGCCTTTTTCTTGGTCTCTATTAATCATTATATTGTGCTAATATACTATAATCTATATCACAAATTTACAGTGTCAGATGCGCACAGACCGTCATTTGGCGTCATACGAATAGACATAAATTTTCGAGTTTTCTAGTAGAAAACTCGACTTCTACTAACATTTTTAAAGTTTTCATTGTGAATCACCTGTTTATCTCTAACTCATTAATCATTTGCTACTTATATTTATTTGATAGTGTCAATGTCATATAGTGAATAATGCGTTTACACACAAGCAATCCTGGATATGATATAGACGATGCAAGCTGTCCATTAAAAAATAACGGTATTCTATTTCACAAAGCAAAAATTTAAATCTCACTTGTATATATTAAGAATGCATATAAAGCAAAAAATTAAAGCTTATTCATGTCAAAACGAAAGCTGTTTACAAAATTTATAAAGGTGGTGAACACTACTAAACAGTGCTCATTGAAAGACATGTATAATACAGTGACATATAATTTGCCGTTTGACTTATCTTTGGTGTATGATTTTAATACCGTAGATTTTCAACAGACAGCTATACTTTGACATATACCATGATCGTTGGATTCAGCAATGCCAAGGGCCAATTTTATAGTCTTTTGACGGGCTGTGAGTTTTTTGATAAGGCCTTTATATAGATCAACAATCTGGATACAGTTGGCGATATTTCGGAAATCAAAAGATCTCGCTATTTCGTTGCAATTCCACATCTCATCAATAAATAAATTCTTTTGGTCCGAGTATCAGGATAAACTTTAATACTAAATAAATAACAACCACACTGTTCGGTCTAGAGATATATATTTCCTTGTAGGTTTAATCACAGTTTAATATTGCCACGCTGCACAAGCGGCAAGCGTGCTTTCTTTGGCAAGTCTATAATGAAATCTGATCCAACTTGCTTGAATTGTAACTCGACACCAGATTATAGAGTAGAACGTCACGACATAAATATAATTCAAGAGTTCTCTTTATAATTACGATTTCTTGTTGCAAATTTAACAGTAAATTTCATCACCCAAAGTTGCAATTTTAAGACGCTACAAACACTCTCCTTTCCCACCCCTCTCACAGTTACAATTAAATTTACCTCCCAGAATCTGGGAGGCACGTGACCAGCCGCAGCCAGGGTCTCTCCCAGATGACAGACGGAGAGACCCTGGGAACGAGGTTGGACAAAATTTTGTTCATTTCTCGTTCAATTTTTAACCAAATTCAACCAAATTTTAATCAGTTCTCTCTTAGCCGATGGGAAATGCATTCCAAAAATTCGTAGGAATATGTTTGGTATTTTTCGAGTTATTGTGCTGACAGACAAACACACAAACACAAATACGCACATACAAACTCAGATGATTACATAACCTCCTGGCGGAGGTAATTAATTAATTTCCAATGAATACGACTGAAAAATGGAACAATACATTTTTCATAATGGAAACACCGCTTTTAATTTTATTTTACTACTCCGCTCCTGAGTTGTCAGAGTTGAACGAATTTGTTTTTTAGGACCTTTTCCGTTTGTATTTCTAGTACAAAACAGTCATATATTCCTTCTTTTAGCTCAAAGTAAGTGGTATTAGTCGTTGGTGTATTCTACGAAAATAAGCGGGTTTTTGCCCGAAAGATTGCGAATAACGACAGTGTCAAAAGGCGGATAATAGCTTCCGGTGGTTCACGAATACTCGATCCGGAACTCAACGTCGATAATGTGTCACTATCTACCTATCCATCCATCCGTCCGTCCGTCCGTCCGTCTATCCTTTCGGTCACCGCACTTGAGAATCGCCCAAAAAACTAATAATATATTCAGTTATTCAGACTATGTCACTACACTCGCTGACTACAGTGGTACAATCCAGGTGATCTTGATACGCGGGAAAGTACTGGCACTAGTTGTCAAATAGAAATCCATTTTATGATTAAAACAACTGAATATCTCCTGTAATATACTTTATTTCGATTCCATATTTTTGTCAGAGCTATAGCTCTCATAACCAAACATAATTACAAAATTTCAACTAGTTTCATAAAGAATAATGAAAGATATAATTGACTGAATACATCAAAATGGATTTCTATTCGGACGACCCTTTCTGTGCGCTGATTGGCTAAAATACGAACACGAGATCACCTGGATTGTAAGTAAATCTGCCAATATATTAATTATATTGGCATTATGTTGTTACTTTCATGCTATAAATACAGTACTTGTAGTTTGACAAGTGTAAGCGAAGAACACATAAGGTCGTTCCTAGCGCGATAATTGGGGGGGGGGGGAGTATATTCATATATTCGTGTTCTGCCCAACGGATTTCGTTTGAAAGCGATTGTTTTTACGATATGTGAACATGAATATATACACATACCCAGCCCAATTATCGCATCTATAGGAACGGCCCTGAGAGCACAACAAAAAAACAACAAAAAGTAACTTATCTAAATTATCTTGTATATAGTTATATTCAGAATGCACCCTCTCCCACGAAGTAAATCCATCCCTGCAGGCACGCAAAAGGAATTTGGCTTCCTTTTTATACGAAAATTCAACAGGCTGTCCTGCATCATAAACTTAGCTAAACAATTCAATTTTTGCACAGGACGAAAGGTCTGTTATTTAGCTGTTCCATGGTACCTGTTTTAAGTCGTAACGATGAGAAATGACCACATATACTCCTCAAATAAAAATTGCCTGTCGAAATCACATTCAGTTCCACCGTTGGGAATTACATGGAAACGTAGACAATTCCCAAGAGGGAATTGAAGTTGAATGTTAATTTATCTAAAATGAGCTCGACTCGTCAATCTTCGTTTTATATAGGGTGTATGCATGAAAAAAATGTACACTCTTTCACCGTAATCTATTGTAGTAATTTGACAGCCGTATAATTTCTCAAATTATAGATTATAGAATTATATAAATTCTCAAGGTCTTCTGCACGTATACATGGGAATGTAGGATAACTTCATTTGTATGAACAAATACACAACTCAAAGAAAAATGTTTAAATTAAACATTATTCAAATCTGCATAAGATATAACATTTTATCTTATTTATATTGAAGAGGTTATGGCTAATTTGAATTTGAAAGGGTGCACATTTTTTTATACACCGTGTGGTGAGACAACAAGAACGTTATTATTGCATTAAACATGGTTCTTTCGCATAATCCTATTCCATATGCTAATATTCTACGAAACTGCGGGGTGCGTTTCGTAACACTTTTCAGCAGATTCAAAGATTTACCGTTAATATACCAAATATTTTACCATTTACTGATTTTCAGACCCCCAACTAAACCCTCATACCAACATGCATGCATGTACTGTAATCGTTTATACAGCATGTAATTTGAGTTGCAAGGTCAAAAATATCTGGGCATTTCTACAGCATGCAAAACAGAATACAAATTGCACATTGTTATGTCCAGATGTGTGTAGGAGTTTAACGTTTCAGTGAAAATTAATCTACACGTTAATTTAGAATGTTCTACTATACAGGGTGTCCCCCAAAAAGTACCCTCTATAGAAATTATCCTATTGTTATAATTTGAATGCCTGAGCACTATGCTGAACACCAGATCTAGAGTGCGTAAACACAATTGAATTGAATTATTAATTACCAGTCGCATAAAATCCTGTGCTTAACAACAATAGGATAAATTTCTATAGAGGGTACTTTTTGGGGACACCCTGTATAGTAGAACATTAGCATATGGAATAGGATTATGCGAGAGATGTCTAATAACCACTGAACAGAAAACATTCGTAATCAAATTTGAGCTAGTCTGCAAGGAACCGCATTAGATTTTAAAATTCACATTTTTGACTATTGAAAATTCATGCTTGTTGCACTTAACTGTGATTGAACAGACTAAATGCTTATTTAACTGATGTCTGAATTTAAAAAACCTTGCATAGTTTTATTCCATAAATCCTCTATTTCAGCTATCCAACAAGTTCTCTTCTTTGTCCCTTCATTGAAAATTCCTATCGGAATTCCTATAGCATGCATGGGCGTACGGGCTTTATCCAGTTTTTTTTTTGGGGGGGGGGGCACAGTATCAATTTACCCGACCGCTTTGCTTGCACAGCACACATATACAAATTTGTTCGAGATTTTATCAGAACACCTTTTTTAAGAAGAATATTTTAGTGGGGGATAGTCATGTGGCCGACATACCACGCATGTATCCTTGGCGGGCATACTCCCCAGAAATTGAAATTTGAAGCGCGCGGGAAATGCAAATTCCTGCATTCTGAGCATCCAAATATTTATGCTAACTATACTTGTGTTTAAAATAAAAGAAGGAAAAACGCACAAAAAGTAAAAAAATATTAACCATAATTTATCATTACTTATTAGACGGGGATAGCAATGGCCGAAGGCCACGTGTGTGGCGGCATACACTCCTCGAAAATTTTTGAAATTTGAAGCCCGGAAATGCTATTTCCTACATTCTGAGCATCCAAATGCTTACTATACTTGTATTTGAAATAAAAGAAGGCGAAAACGGACAAAAAATAAATAAATTATTAGCAATAATTTATCATTACTTAGTGGTAAATAAACATAACAATTTAAATCGATTTTGTTAAACAAGTACAAAGGATAAAGCCTAAAACTTACCTTTCGTTTATCTATTTGTTATTCTTCGCTAGTTTGTTTGTATACATTTAGGAAAAAGGAAGTTTTCCTTGGGGGATGTGATTTCGTGGGTGGCACAAGGGGGGAGTCGACTGGGGGGGGGGCATTTGCCCAGCAAAATTCCCCAGCTTGTATGTTTGAAAAGCGTGGTAGCAGTTATAGCAGTGGTAGCAGTAGCGCTGTAGCAGTGGTAGAAGTTATAGCAGTGGCAGCAGTTGTAGCAGTTGTAGCAATGGTAGTAGTTGTAGCAGTTGTAGCAGTTGTAGTAGTTGTAGCAGTTGTAACAATTGTAGCAGTGACAGCAGTGGCAGCAGTGGTAGCAGTGGTATCAGTGGCAGCAGCTGTAGCAGTGGTAGCAGCTGAAGCAGCTGTAGCAGCAGTTGTAGCAGTGGTAGCAGCTAGTTGTAGTAGTGGTAGCAGTTGTAGCAGTGGTAGCAGTTGTGGCAGCTGTAGCAGTTGTAGCAATTGTAGCAGCTGTAGCAGTGCTAGCAGCTGTAGCAGTTTGTCATATAAAGGTGAGATTGACATTTGTATCAGGTT
Organism: Paramuricea clavata; assembly: GCA_902702795.2. Lineage (NCBI taxonomy): Eukaryota > Metazoa > Cnidaria > Anthozoa > Malacalcyonacea > Plexauridae > Paramuricea > Paramuricea clavata. The sequence continues at coordinate 14,825 of CACRXK020001165.1, read as the reverse complement.
ACACTCTCGCACCTGGACGTCTTTCTTCTTTCCCGACAGTTATGTTGTCTTGTTTTTAAACATGATCCTTTTGAAATGTTGTTTTGTGTAAAGAAACGTAAACAGACGTAAAAACCCTGTTTTCGACATTTCGTTGTCCTCAATCCAATGTAAACAGCTCGCCGAAAGGCGTCGAAGAAAGCAGCATATTCATGGTTTCCCCAAATCAGATTCCATTGAAATCTTTACCAAATGTTTGAAAATACACACAGATCAGCCAGAATACAAAAGTTTGGACTATCCTTTAATATAGCATGATAAAATAAACAACATGTCCATAGAAAATGCCAAAATTCCCCAAAATGCTAATTTAATTTATGCATGGAACAATAACAAATAACTTTGCACTTGTTAAAACCAACAAAAGCACTCCAAAACCAGCAAAAGACATTTTCCACATTAGTTAAAATCTCGCAATCCTTCCTGAGCAACAATGCTGCATCTGGGTTTCTACACGAGATGTCAAATTAAGAAAGCTAAACTTGTCGACCAACTATCGTTATGGTTTGGACCTGCAAACAAATCTGAAAAACTCTCACACCTTTATTTGTATTCTGCATTCTGGTGACATTGCGATAAATCCAGGCCCTTTCAATCTACGTCCCATTAAAAACGAGAAAGGTCTCTCTTTTTGTCACTGGAATATCCAACGGCTTACGGACTCAAAGTTCGAGGAAATTTGTCTTAGCCTTAGGTCCAAACACGAGAATACATTTCAGCTTGATGTTCTGATTCTAACCGAGACCTTCAGCAATGAGAACATTCCTGATTCTTACTACAAAATACCTGAGTATGTTCTGTATAGAAAGGACAGGAAAGGAAAGGTTGGTGGTGGAATTATGATATATGTAGATAAGAGCGTCGAAGCAAAGCGCAGAATGGATCTGGAATCAAAAGATATTGAATCTATATGGATTGAAATTTGTCCGCACAAATCTAAGCGACCATTGCTAGTATCTGGTGTTTACCGTCCACCGTCTGCCAAAAAAGAATATAACATTTGGAAAATAAGGAACTGGTAATCTTGGGTGATTTTAATATTGATTACTTAAATCCAGATTCCTTTTTAAAACACGACCTAGTAAAAACACTTCTGAATCTAAATCTAAATCTAACTCAACTTGTCAAGTGTATCACCCGACCAGTGTCTAACACGTGTTTGGATCACATCTACTCAAGTCACCCAGATAGAATGCATAATGTTGTTACACTAAAAGTTTGCTTGTCCGATCATCTCCCAGTATTCGCTCTCAGGCGCTTTAAGAAAACCGGAGAGCAAGGTGCAGCAGGCACTAAAATACATGAACACACATCACTCAAATACAGAAATCTAAAGTCCCTCAATAATGAATTGTTTGCTAAAGATATTTCAGAAACCCCGTGTGATTCAGCATTCGTGTTTGAAGATACTGATGACATTGTTCATTCGTGGTATTCCTTTTTTACTAATATCCTTAACAAACACGCTCCAATAATATCGAAACGAGTTAAACGAAAGATCCAACCAAAATGGTTTACAAATAATATAACACATGAAATTCAAATCAGAGACAGACTTCTAAAACAAGCACGTGCTTCCAACAACGCAAATAACTGGTCAATTTTCAAACTGGCCAAAAATAAAGTAACTCAGTTAATCCGTAATAAAAAGAAAAATTATTTTAAATCGAAACTGTAAATGAACATCGAGAAAACCCAAATAAACTATGGTCATTGATTAAAGATCTATCAAGAGTATCATTGGGAGAAAACAACGGTATTCGTCAATTAAACGAAAACGGAGAACTTGTAACGGAAAGCAGAAGCATTGCCGAAATCTTTAACTCTTTCTTTGTTAGTCAACCACAACGTCTCTTATCATCTATAAAGTCTACTTTTTGTAACGTATCTCTGCTAAACTCTCTAAAGATAAAGATCAAGTTTGAATTTCCACATATTTCTCCTGAAAAGGTACTTCAAATGCTAAATTCTATGCCAGCAAATAAAGCAACAGGTGCTGATGGATTGAGTCCTAAATTACTAAAAATTGCTGCTCCATCCATATCAAGCTCAGTCGCACGTCTCATAAACCATTGCATATCCACCAACACCTTCCCATCCAGATGGAAAGTAGCCAAAGTCACCCCAATTTTTAAGAATCAAGGAAGTGTAGAACACAAACAAAATTACAGACCAATATCTGTTCTTCCGATCCTCTGAAAATTATACGAAAGACATCTCTACTAAGCACTATATTCACACTTATCCAATAACAATTTCCTATACGGCCTGCAATCTGGCTTTCCCAAACGCCACTCGACTGAAACTGCTCTAATTCGCTTACTAGACTCAATCCTTCTTGACCTTGATAAAAACCACGTTACTGGCGTTGTTTTCCTAGACTACATCAAGGCGTTTGACCTGATTGACCACCAGCTTTTATTGCAAAAGTTAAGCGCTTATGGAGTGGATGATATCTATCTCAAGATTTTCCAAAATTACCTCTCAGACAGGACACAGTTTGTAGAAATTAACGGCTTCAAATCATGTCCATTATGTATAATTCATGGTGTCCCTCAAGGTAGCATTCGTGGCCCTCTTCTCTTTCTTGCTTTCATAAATGATCTACCTCCAAACATACCTAATTCAACTGTTGATGTATACGCAGATGACACTACTTTCTCTTCAAGTTCCTACTTCTCTGTCGCGTCGACTGAATTACAAGTTCAACACGATATAGACAAACTATGTCAGTAGTCAGACAAAAATAGAATGGTACTAAATGCTCACAAAACCAAATCAATTCTTATTACTGGTAAACGCCTTAAATCCCGAATGCAATTATCTTCCTTACCTCTTACAGCAAGTGATTCAAATATTGAACTGGTTTCTTCACAGAAATTACTTGGTGTAATCATTGATGAAGACTTGACTTTCAAAGAGCATATAAACAAACTTAGTAAAAACCTTAGTGAAAAGATCGGCCTGCTGAGAAAGATACGAAGATACTTACCACTACTTGAGAGAAAGCTATTTTACAACGCTGTCGTCAAGCCAGTTATGATGTATAGTAGTTCTATTTGGAGTTGCTGCTCGCGAAATGATCTGCTTAGAATTTTTAAATTACAAAAAAGAGCAGCTCGGGTAATTTTAGGAACTGACACTTCCTCCAGGTCAATAGCCAATTTCAATAAACTGAACTGGATACCTTTTTATGACGAAGTTAGAATTAACAAATGCACTTTAGTTTACAAGAGCATGCATGATCAAGCTCGGCAGTATATTAAGAACTTATTTAAAACAAACAATGAAATTAATGGTAGACAAACTCGTCATGGCGAATATAATCTCGTGTGTCCTAAATATAATTATGCAACTGAGCGAGGAAAATCTGTAACGGTCAGCAACATTAAAATATGGAACAATCTCCCGAAGGATATTAAGACGAAACCTAGCTTTAATTCCTTTAAGTTTGCCCTTAAAAAATACTTCTTAAAATCTTATAAGGGCATCGATCGCTTTGAATTATTATTGTGATCAGCAAGTTGTACTGTATATAATTTGTATATATAAATTTATAATCCTAACATCTTTTACATGTTTACTCTAAGTAGCTTTTAGACGTTTTAAAGTAGAATTAATAACTTTGTATGTATTGTATATGAGGGCCACAGGTTTTTCAGTTATATTGCTGTCATGTGTTTTTACCCTCTTTAAATAAAGTTGTTCATTCATTCATTCATCAATCGCCCCAATGTTCACAGATCTCACTAATTGTTTATGTGTGTGACACAAGCTAATCTGAAGGTTGCGTTCTATAGTTATATTCATTTCAATGTCAATGACCCGGCATAGTAATTGGAGAAACGTTTGCTAATTCCCCATCCAATTTTAGGCCAAATTTACCAAAGTTTTTAATATATTAGTAACAGACAAACACATACAAACGCATTGAAAGAAAGACACACATTGAAAAGCGAATAAAAACATACAGTGACCTCCTGGTGGAAGTAATTTTAAATTAGAATGTTGGGTTCGGTGGATAAGCCAAGTAAACATAAATATACACAATTTAGGACCTATAAATATTTTTTCATTGTTTTTTCAATTTTGCTAAGAAATATAAAAAGAAAAAGGTCGTGTTGCCATGACAACAACTTCGAAACACTTAATGTTTCAAAAATATATATAGTTTACTGGTTAACAAGACGAGGAGGTCCTGCATGCAGGTATTTCAAGTTCTGCACGGATAATGTCTGATCTTATGGCCTAGCAGTCTCACTTTTATTGAATATATTATTCGCATTTTGTTTTTACTGCAGATATTTTGGACGTAATCAGAACGTCCAAACTACCGATGCTATTACAGGCACCTCTGACACTCCGGATAGTGGGCAATGAACATTAACAAAAATATCATACACCTCAAATAATGACAAATCATGTTCTGTTTTTCATTAATTTTAGTTACGACTCGTTGAAAAACTTACACTGCTTAAAAGTTACGACTATTGGTTTCCATTTCAAGTTAGAGGTGCTGTTGCATGCATCTTTGCAAACAAATTCCAACATATACCAAGTAATTATAATTATTACTATATTAACGTGTAAGGTCGTAGTCATCACATGATGATTAAGTAAATGAAACACACTGAGCAACCGACGCACATGCACAGATGCTTCGAGCAACTCAATTATACATATCTTGTGACGCTAATATTTCCGCTGCAAATACCGTTGTCCATTGCTTTCAAAGGCCTCTCTCTAACCCACCGGATAGTGAGGAAATATGTTTTTATCAACAAAATATTCTAGATCTTTTCTTCGTTACAGCTGTTTATTATTTTACTTCATACATTCTGATTAGAGCAATAGTTCCGCATTGTTTATCCGTTGACGTTTTTTTTGCATGTGTAAGATAACTGTTTTGATGGGCGTTCTGCCTATAACTGGCATTTATCTCTCTGTGTTATAAGTGTAGTGTACTCATGTGAATATGATGCTTGTGATGTTACTCTGAGTGTATATCCACACCGGGTAAGCTTGAAAAATATGCCTGGCCACGGTGGGAATCGATCCTAGGAACTAGACTCGGTTCCGAAATATCACATACTCGAATCGACCTGACCGCGTAGCTCAGTTGGCAGAGCATTGGGCTAGTATTCCAAAGGTCGCAGGTTCGATTCCCTACGTAGACAGGCATACTTTTCAAGCTTGCCCGGTGTGGATATACACACAGAGTAACATCACAAGCATTTTTCTTTCTGCTCAAAAGAGTTAAAATTTTAAAACCCGTTCAGTGATTTAGCTCTATTTAAATGTATCTCATGCTAGTTGGGAAACGTAAAAAAGTAACAAATTAAATTTAGATTGTCAATTAAAATTATCAATCATCGTAATAATGCTTTAAATTTGGATCCATAACGTACTGAAATTCAGACATCATTTTCTCTTTGGCGCACAATATTATTATGAGTATATAGGAAACAGGATGGTCTCGAGTGCAATTTGGATAAATTCATGCACGAGTAAATTTTCAAAAAGCATCAAAATAGCACCAGTCCGAAGGAGGTCAATAATAGTAACATAGTTACAGTGTGCTATTTGACGTCTTTGAAAACTCACGCCGTGCTTGTTTTACGCAAATTTGATAAAAACCATTCTATTACGTATTAATAATATTCATAAAAATGTTCGAAACAATTGTAGTTCTAAGTTACGTTTATAGGGAGTTGTTCACTGACAAAGTTTCCCTGTTTTGTAACATCACATTATGCAACGCTCTATATGACTACTTGAAAAGTTTACAACATTTGTTAGTCTTGTTCAATCAGGGAAAGTCTTTTGTGTTTTTAAAAAAAGTTTGCCTACCCCAACTCAATTTCTATTTTTACATATGACGCGGTTGTCATGTTTGTTTCGATTCGAAGCAATCTGTGGCCGAAGCAATCTTTAAACTAATTGGTTTATTTTAGATCCCATTGATTTTCCACCAATCAGATAAGTTCGTTACAGACTGTTGCACTTTTGTCACAAATTTCTGCACTGTTGTTACAGAAAAAAATGAGTAAATTTACAGTCAAGGTAGAAGAACCTTCCACAATCCCCTCCTCCAATCTGTTCTAATTTTCTGCAAATTGTTCAGTTTTTCTGTAGCGGTTACCAAATTATGAGCAAATATGGCGACAAAATTTAGTTTTCCTTGTTTTATATGATAATTTGTAGCAAAGGCTACATTTTTCGTTAGGTTCACTGCATTTTGACGCATAAAATTTGCGGAATTTAAATTTTAACACAGTATTTGTCTGTAAATCGGTAACCATTACTGTAACACAGAACAAATTACAGACTACAGAAGCGGAAGTGGGAAAGTTTTTGTATATTCATTTTGATGCTTATTCGAAAAATTGAAGAAATTTGCTCATAAATTTGAGTAATTTACCCAAAATTTTGTTTGAGTCATTACATGTGTGTGCATTTTAGGTAACTTTTTGCCGAATGAGAGACGTTCAAAACTTATAAAAGTAACCATAGGCACAGGCGTAACCGTTATGCGTTTTGTTCTAAGCATGCAAAACAAAATTTGTTGAATGATCTTTTTGGCTTTTGTTTGCCAAATATGTTTTTATACTCATTTCGGGCGTTTGAAAATATTAACAAAAAAGATCGGGCTCCCCGTAATCATTAGGACTAAAAGGCCAGGACCAAATTAGTTACTAACCATACATATTCAGTTGAATTACAAAAAGTTTTCAAAATTTTTTTGAAAAACAAGCCTTCATAAAAAAAATCGGAAAAGTTACGAGCCTATTCGGAAAATTCCGACCAGGGCCGTCGGAGGAGAGGGTGTCAAAGCCCTCTGAAAACATTCTATCGTCAAAGTAACGGATTTATCGGCAAATTGTTTTCGTAGTCAGCGAAAATAGTGGCTCTGATTAAAATTTAGCAAATTACGGTACGTTAATTTTAAAGTTAGTGAAAAATGGCATGTCCCCCGCTCGCAAACAATTTTGGGAAAATAAATTTATAAGCGACTGAAATGTTGTCGGCAGATGTTGTCGGCCCTGGAGGCAACATCCTCTGTTGATTCCTCTTGAATGAAATAAGCTGCTGTGGGAATTTTTTGAGGTAAAACGACTACAGTATCTGCTTTATCTATATGATATCGAGCACTCTTTAGCATTTCGTGCATGGACCAACGTTTCACGTATTTAGACGTATATACCATGCAGGTTGCAGACGAGAAGAGGAACGCCGAAACATGCGTGTCCGCAGATTGTATTATTACGCTCCTTTACTTCGGTGTTGTTGGAATAAATGAGCACTCAGCTGAGTTGTTAACGAGTGTCTATTATAGCGATAATGCAAAGCTCACTTCCGTTGTAGTCGTTTGAGCACTCCACTGGCACCCATTACACTATGCACATGTCTGGATACACAGCCAAAAACGATCAGGTTGTTGCAATATTGATGACAACAGGATTGAACAATGTTGTGCGGCCCACATTGTTCACAGTTGTCAACAATGTTCAACAAATATTGTTACACCCGACTCAGGCTCAACAATATTGTTCAATATTGTTGACAAGTGTGAACAATGTGGGCCGCACAACATTGTTCAATCCTGTTAAACTGGAGGCTCATAACTTTTACGCGTGTACCGTTGATATCGAAAGTTAAGCGTTAAATAACTGTACGTATCGAACCCCCAACAGGGCAATTTTTAAGAAATTACAACTATATATTGGGGCTGAGTCTCAATGAGGGCTTTTCCACACAGTTACGCATCCTGTGCTGACTTTAATTTTATAAGATGGAATGTCAAGAATGTGAGAGCACATGAGAAAGCAGGCAGATGCAGTTTCTTTCAACAAGGTTGATTCTTTACTAATGATCAAAAGGGCCCAGCTCATCTGAAAATCTTGTTTCACTACTGGGGCAAGCGAAGGGCGTACTGGGATAAATACCCCTGTCTGTAGTTGAATAGTTAAAGCGTGCCCTGACCCCCGCGCAATTTCAAATTTTGTTCTGTTTTCCTTGACTGTTTGAGCGGAGTTCTGCTGTAAATATAGCTCCAATCAACCTGTATTATTCTATATTTTCGACTGGGCGTGCAATGCTTTATTTACTATACAACTCTTGGATACCACAAGCGTGTCTAAAAATATACTGTGTAGAAGAAAGAATCTACATACAAAGACTGTAATGTCTTACGAGAGCACTAAAGTCTTACACTTAGCTACATCATGAAAACTCTTTGTTTTACAAAAATGGATATAATAGTGGAGGTGTATAAAAAACAACTAAGCCAGTTTGCTTCGATAAAGTCAAGGTTGATTGTAGTGGCAGAATGAAGCAATCTAGAATTGTTGTGTTGGTCTTGATTTTATGTCATTTGTTGGAGGTTAATAATGCTCGGGTTGCTAGAGAAAAAACTGGTAAGGAACTATTATTTAAATTCAAGTTATTAATTCACAGATATTTGTTCAAACGGGTCATACCATGCAAGTACTATCATAGACTAAATGGCGGTCATGCAGAGCTAGTGGAATGTCAACACTCGTCATTATCAGAAGTCATGCATGCATGTATAGAATCTTTACCGCTGATGCCGATATATATAAAATTTTACAAATTATGTTGTTCTCTGGATTGTAATTTAAATTAAACTACAAAAAAAACAACCAAAAAAAGAAGCATTTAAATTATATAAAATCCCGAGAACAACCTAATTTGTGAAATTATACCATTAATAAACTTGTGCCTTTATCATGGCGATTTTCACAAAAACGATATCGTGACCGCTATATTTGTCGCTGTCAAAAAAATGGCTGACCCAAGGTTCGTGCTTAGTCGATGATGGCAGCTTTACTATCAAAGGAAAAAATGATAATAAAAAGCTAAAGACATGAAACGACCTGCCGCTATTCGAACATAAGTTATCTTTGTTTTTGTGTTTCTGTTAAGTTCTATCTGTTTTAATAATTGTTGCATTAATGGGCCTGGGGAAATGATTATTTTTAAAATAAATTCTGACCCTTATAAAGGCACAACTTTGTGATAAACAGGTTATAATAATCCGCGTTAGGTGATATTAGTTTTATCGCTTTCAGGGCCATATCATAAATATCACCCGATATCATAAATCTCAATCCGGAGGAGGCTTTTTATATTGTCGCTTCTACACTGTCTGCATAAAGGCAGGAATATAACATTAGTTTCGCGCATATGTAGGTTGTCCGAAAATTTAGATAATTTGGAAGTTGAACACCATTTGCTGGCCCATGCATATACGACATACCGGCCAAGTAGCCTAATGGCACCTGTTAATATCGGTATCTCATGCAGAGAAAGTTTTTTCCGAGCAACATTCGCGCAACAAGTTTGCAACAGCTTCGCGCAACAAGTTTGAGAAACATAATGTTAGATTTTACACATGACAGAATACTTTAAGTCTTAAATTAAATGTTCTATAATTAATTGTCATATTGAAAATTGTTCTCTGAGTTTTTCTTCAATTTTCTAATTAGTAATTTAGTATATTAGAGCAATAGAGCCTTGGAGGTGAATCAGTATACCGAGAACGAAAGATATATACTATCATACATATCACTATTGATACTGCCCGAGGAGTTGAGGACACATATATAACCATCCAGGGGCTGTATAAAGCGTGCATTTCATTTTGATGTTCACTTCGACTGATTTATTTATCTCATCCATTTCATGATTTTAGAAGTTTTATACAACATGTGTATTTCGTTCAACTTGCACGAGCAAAGATTTCGCAAAATTTTTATGATTACTTAATGTCGTGGGATTGGTACAACCTAGAAAACCAACTCAATCATAAAAATGAACAAAAATAAATATGTTATCTGTAGTATGTAGCCTAGTAGGCTATATTAATTTTATAATAGGGGCCTATACGATAAAATAATTGAAGGAGTTAATTTAACTCCCAGTACTGCATAGCAGTAGAGTTACTTTGAACTAAATTTTACTCATTTAAAATTTTGAGTTAAATTCGGTTCAAAATAGCTCGACTGAAAGTTAAATTAACTTCTTGAAATTAGCAGTTTATGACTAATGTACAGCCAAATTTGCCGTTGTTTTGTGTCAGCCGTTGAGGAGCGTTTCAACTGCCTGTGAATAAGTTGGTTACACCGAACACTGGAATGATATGGCCGTAAGTTTGATTCCTGCAGGAGGGCCCATATATAGATGCATTCTCCGCAAGTACTAGTCTATGATTATGTGATATTATTTACGTTGGTCGCTTAGTGAATGAGTGTTAAATTGGGCGATAACAAAGTTCATTATATTACTAAAAAAGTCCAGACAAAGACAATATAATTATGACGTCAAAAACAAAACTTCCTTGGTGGTTTAAAGGTATTTGTTCACAAGTTTCTGGGTCTTCCTGCTATCTTTGATAGCTAAATTACTTTCATTTGAGAGGCGAAGCATGTTCAGATTGTCTTAGTTTTCAAAATGTTTTAGTCTTAAAAACCTATAAGACATCCGTGAAGAGTATTTGATTTTAACTGAGAGAAAGTGAAATTTTTCACATTTCCTCAGGGGCTAGGCTTCCTTGTTAAAAGTTCCTTTCAATTTCAAGGGGGATTATATTGAGAATTAAATAATCATCGGTAATAAAATTTTTTTTTGCTAATTTGATAAGATTTCGCATTATTTTACAGTCAGTTAATGTACACTAATTGCACAATTATCAGACAACTAAAACACACTGTCAGTTAATCTATATATATTTATTACATGTATACCAAACTTATATTTCAAGAAGCACTGTCTATCATTCTACATTTTTTATTCAATTTTTAAGGCAACACCATCAATGCCATATTTACTTATTTCACGATGATATATACTCTCACCATGGATTGTAAAATAACTGGATAGGGAACTTCCTGAAGTATTGACTGCATCCTTGTTGAAAAACGTGACGTCACACGCATTGCGAATGTTATCAAAGTTCTCGGCATTTTTGTTGTTTTGCTAAAGCCTAAACTGGTCTAATTGTTTTAAAAACATGCCTAAGCCACGACAAAGTACTCAAGGTAAACGTTTTTCGTCTTTGTTTTGTATTTTTTTACATTTGTAGCTACGAAATTGGCGTCACAAATTTTAACGAAATTTGCGATGTATTTTCACTGTCTAGTGTTTGAAATATTTGCTAAAATTGACCGGGAATACTTAGAATTTTCATCGTAGATTGACATGGTTATATTTATTTGCTCTTTCACTAAAATTTTTAGCTGTATTATTGCTAAACATGCCGTTTTTGAGAATTTGGTTTTCAACTAGGTTGAGGCATCCAACCACGCCATCAGCTCATTTGAAACATAGGTCACGTCAGCTAGTTTCCTGCAGTCCATTTATTTTATTATCCATGCTCTCACTAATGAGCCCTGAAGTGAATGCATGTATTCTAAACTATAAGTTTTTATACCGGTGTATAAAACTATTAATTCGATCGCGCGATGACGAGACCACATTGTTGAAATGTTAGGACTAAATCACTGTTTATAGTTATATATAAACTATATAATCAAAATGTGCGCATAGGCCTACAGGTTTCCTCGCCTACAAACAGAATTATTGAAATGATTATATGTATATATTGCATATATTGTATATGAGGGCCACAGGTTTTTCAGCTATATTGCTGTCATGTGTTTCTACCCTCTTTAAATAAAGTTGTTCATTCATTCATTCATTCATTCATTCATTCATTCATTCATTCATTCATTCATTCATTCATTCATTCATTCATTCATTCATTCATTCATTCATTATAGTCATAATATCAAATGGGGTTAACTGCAGAGCAAATTAAACAATTTACCCGTATTTTTGCCTGACATGCATTGACACTTGCATTATAGCTGACAAATGACAAAATCTCTTAAGACTTGCAGTCAAACCATAGGCAGCCCAAAACGGCGTGTAGAATGCACCAATAATCAGTGCTTCCAAATGCCAATTTGCATTAAGCTCGCCCCATTCCTTTGTCATTTATCGCGCGCCGCAAGCACTCAATTTGAAAAGCAGTGTTGATATATATAGATTATACCTAAGGTTGGCAACTATATCTCTACTGACGAATATACGACTTCGACAAAACGCAAAATACTTCGTACACGTAAATAAAACATGATAAAAAATTATACCACATTGAACTCTGATATTTTTTCTACATACCTGCATATAAACTTTGTTTTCAAGACTGCAAGAAAGATGAAAAATTTGTACAAACGTTTCATGTTCTGATGAAAATTTTGATGTGCCTATGCGGGATGCCAGAGGTTATTTCATTCGTCATATTTTTAAAAAAATTATGTGATTCAATTGGTTGAAAAAATAAACAGTTTGTGACGTATTTATAGTAAAAATTTGGTTTCAGGGGGGTTGAACTACAACAGGAAGACTGCTAAAATACAAGAGCGATTTTTTTCCCAAGATGAAATGGTGGATTTTAAAAACTTTTTACATCCATCCATAACTTTTATCTACAGCAAAACAACCAGGTAACTTTTGGTTACATGTACACGAAATGTCATGAAATTCTGAGCAATAATGGCGAAGAAAATGTGCTATAAACAAGACGGCGATATGCGAACACGCTTTGTTGTGAGTTGTGAACCTTGCTCCGTGCTCGACAAAGTTTATATAGGTGAATTTATTTATAGCGTTTTAATTTAACTTGGTTCAATAGGTTGGATAACTTTTTCCGTTTAATGCTGAGTGAATGTGTATTTCACAAAATAGGCTGCAATTTGTAAGAGTGCTAGTATTATTTTATACCTCAGCATGGAATTTTGCATTTATATATAAACAACCTCGTATCAAAGTTCTGAAAGTTTAATATGTATTTTATAATAAAAGCCTAAACATCTCCCTAGTTTAAACTTTAAACTTTAAAGTACACGTTAGTTTTTAACAAAAACTAGTGACTGTATATAATTATTACTGTAAATACTGTCTTTATACTGATAATAAATAAAACAGGGCAAAATGCAAATTTGTTTTGATATAAAAACAGTTTTATAGAGATATAAAAAGAGTTTTACAGAATTCACTACGAAATATTAACTGAATTCCTACTGTGTTTCAACATGTTAATAACTCATCGTTTAGCTATTTAAAATTATAACTAGAGATCCAGTACAAACACCTATTTAATACTGAACACTTGATCATGGGCGTACCGGAACGAAAAAATTAGGGGGGCGGAAAGAAAATTGCCCGACTTTTCGTGATTGTGCCCGACAAGTGCAAAAAATTTTTTCCGAAAAATTTATTTTGGCGACCTCCCCCCCCCCGTCGCCAAAAAAATTTCGGTCAGTGTACCATTTAAGGGGTCAAAAAAATTTTCCGGACATCAAAAATTTTTCGGAGCATCACAGAAATTTTCAAAAAAACACTACATTTGCCACAGAATTTACTAAATTTCGAAAAAAATTCCGATTTTTTTTTATAACAACCCAAAATTGCCCGACTGTTAATCGAATATTGCCCGACTGCCCAAAAAACTGGGGGGCTACCGCCCCCCCCCCGCTCCCCCGCCCGGTACGCCTATGCACTTGATTACTAGGACTGAAAAAATAAATGATCCAACCTATTGTTCCAAGTTACAGTATTAAAAACGCTATAAAATAAATTCATACCTATAATTTTTATGAGGTTCACAACGAAGCGTGTTCGCATACGAAGCGTGTTAGCACATTTTCTTCGCCATTATTGCTCAGAATTTTATGACATTTCGTGTACATGTAGCCAAAAGTTACCTGGTTGTTTTGCTGTAGATAAAAGTTATGGATGGATGTAAAAAGTTCTTAAAATCCACCATTTCATCTTCGAAAAAAAATCGCTCTTCTATTTTAGCAGTCTTCCTGTTGTAGTTCAACCCCCCCCCCCTGAAACCCAATTTTTACTATAAATACGTCACAAACTGTATATTTTTTCAACCAATGAGATCACATAATTTTTTTGAAAATATGACGAATGAAATAACCTCTGGCATCCCGCATAGGCACATCAAAATTTTCATCAGACCATGAAACGTTTGTACAAATTTTTCATCTTTCTTGCAGTCTTGAAAACAAAATTTATATGCGGGTATGTAGAAAAAATATCAGAGTTCAATGTGGTATAATTTTTTATCATGTTTTATTTACATGTACGAAGTATTTTGCGTTTTGCCGAAGTGGTATATTCGTCAGTTGAGATATAGTTGGTATAATCTATATATATCAACACAACAGGTAGGCAATTTGTCGACGCTGACCAAATATAGCGGCTCATTTCTTCTTGCTGCTGTGGGATAAATTGTGGCATCGCCATTTCAAAGTGTACGGGGTATTATACGAGAGAATGCGTTTTAGCACAAACAACTCGAAAGCACAAATTCCATGGGAATTCCACGGAACTCTCATGGGAGTAAAAATGAATTCAAAATGAAGCAAGAACAGCACCAACAGAGAAAAATGTAACGTTTTCAAACGCTTTTCGTAGGATTTGTACTCGGTAAAATTCTGCCGAAATTTTATCATAAATGCAACAAATAGCGAACTTTCCACACATGAACTCAAATAAAGAATACCGTTTGTCATTTCCGTGCGCAAGCCACTTTTAGGAGAGAAAAAGTTGACCACCCCCCTGGATAGCAAAATTTACTATTTTCCTATTTTTTTATATTTTCCATAATTTAAGAACTCAAGCAATCCATACATATAAAAAATTACATTTCATGAACAGAATTGTGGAATTGAGAGCAATTTCAA